>PHNY01035502.1:24116-41903 GCA_003724115.2 Anethum foeniculum | reverse complement strand
GAGAGTATTGTAAAATACAGTTTATTAATACAACAGTTTTTATTCATCTTTGGGTTATTAATTGATTTGATTGTGATTACACTGTATTCACCCCCTCTACAGTGTGTGTGAGACCTAACAAATAATGATATAATGACTATTTTAAATATGTATATAATAAATTATTCAATATTATTTTACAATTATTTCCAAGGATTATGCTTGAGATTAAAAAAAAAACTTACATGAACTCTACCAAGGTTAACTTTCTTGTTAAATATGTATAAATGGTTGCAAGTATTAATAATAATTCTTATATTTATTTCACTGGTTAAAAAAAATCTGTATGTAATATAGCATATTTGTTATTTAAAATGGGAAGAGTGTGCTATTCTACAAATAAATTAGTAAATATAATCATTCTTATATTAGTAAATAAATTGAAAGTTACTAATTAACCAATATATGTAAAAATAATAATATTTATGTAGAAAACATAATATTACTTTTCTACATAAATGTAAATACAATCATTTTTATATTTTCTTTTTATTACAACATAAAATTTTGATTTTAAAAAATATAACCAAGAAATTTATATTTAAAATTTAAATAAGAAATCAAAATTTAAAATAAATAATATAAAAATATAAAATTTATGACTAGTTACAATCGGAAATCAAGAAAGATATGTTATTAGGTGGTTACAAGTTACAGAACCCTACCGTGGACAATGACCGCGGTACTGAAAGAAGAATTTACACATATAGCGGATATTTACTGCGGTATGACTCAGAAATTTTTAAATCTCAGCTATTCATTTTTCCATCCAAGGAACCATAAAATATTTGTTGCGTTTATGTACGGGACAAACCTTCGAAGGACCAGGCCCAACATTATCATACTACTTCCTCTGTCCCATCAGGTTCTTTATGTTGGGAATCGTGCACTTGACACGTATTTTAAGGCTCTTATAAAATATAGTTCCATTATTTATTTTTAAATTTTTTTTTCTGAATAAAAGTTAAACTATTATATTTTTATACAGAAAAAAAATTTCCAAAAAAATTTAAAAAACTATACTTTTTATAAGTCTTAAAATACGTGTCAAGACTTCCCTCTCCCTCAGCGTAAACAAGCTGCTGCCGCTGGGATGAGGGAGTGGAATTTTCATTTTTAGAGCGCGGCATAGTATTTGTATATATATAAACACAACAAGTTGCACGGCTGCAAGTTTCTAGCGCCTTTTGTGAAGTATAATAGCATTATCTAACTAGTAGTATTTTCTAAAAAGTGTGTGTATAAGTGCAATGAATGTATACAACTTGTGAATTGTGATCACAGATCGAACTAATACTCCAATGATAATGTTCATATTAGTTCTTCTATTCAAAATGAATGCAAGTGTGTCATATCATATACTACTTCACATAAATTAAAAATAAGATATGTAGTTTTCCTTTGGAACATTAGGTGTGCATTTGAGGTGCAATTCGATAAGTACGGTGAAGAACGATTTAAACGTATTTAGCTGTTTGTCTCTACTCCGACTCGTAAAATATTAGAATTCGATTTGATAATTATTGAGCCTAACTTAAATTCGAGTTTTTAAATAATTCAAGCTCTTGTTTCAAGTTACTCGGGTAGTAAGATACACGAGTCTAATCGAACTTTTATTATATATATATATATATATATATATATATATAATTATTTTAAAAATTTATATATTATAAATATATTTTTATATAAATATTTAATATTTATATATATAATCTAGTCGATCTCAAGTTGAATAGATTATATTTCAAGTTTTTGTCAAATATTTAGTGAAATCGGTTCGAACCGAACTCGAATATATCAAACTTTTTAGAAGCCTTTTGAACTTGAAATTTAAAATTCGTCCAAGCTTGAACTTGCGCCCGACACTAGATTATATCATAGGTGGAGTTTATTACGGTGCAAAAAGAAAAATATGTCACTAAATATTACTCATTTTATTAAAACTCGCCTAATGTCACTCAAATATTTCTTTTCGCCGAAGAGTGGTACCTGTTAGAACTTGTAAGGGTCTATATTCGTAAAAATCGATTGCTAAAATCTTTTATCCATTAAAATTTATTCTTTAAAGTTTTACGGATTAATTCAACATCCAAAATTGATGGTCACTCTATCTTACACTTAATTCTTTTTAAAAAAAATTTCGCAAACAAATGATTTATTGATCATCGAATATGGATGAACTCCATGATACAAATTCATTGTTATGGAAAAAGGGTACTGGCGTTACATTCTAAATGTCACAGTGGTAGTATTAAAATAGGAGTAGGTAGCACTGCAGCATGGATGCAAGTTCCCAAACCAGAAATTCTATAGCAGCTAGCGTCTGACAATGCTGATTTAAACAACTACTCTATACGTATTATCTTCATTACTACTGCTTGATAGTATCACTTACACAACTTTAAAAATGACTTTATCACATTTATTATTCTCCGCCTCATTTCGACCATGTTTTAATTTCTTCAAGGCTGAAAACAACACTCAAGCGATCAAGAAGAGGACTAGACAAGGCCGTTTTACGCAAGTAGGATATGGACCAGTTTTAATTCACGAAATTACTAATACTGTACTCTATGTATCCATTCTGCATTTGTATGCTACAGTCTACGCGTACACGGCAAAGATTGTTGCATTTTTGGATGAATTAGTAGTCTGCATTTAGATAGGCTGGTAGAAATGACATGAATTTTAAGGATTTACCAGGCAAGGAGGCGAAAGAGAAATGCCAACTGCAACTTCATTTCTAACCACTGCAAACTCTTTTCCCCTTTTTTTACACTACTTCGCCACAATTACGTTACTGGTAATCAAACTCTAATCCTTTTGTTACTAAAGAGAACATGCTCGGCGGTAAAAGTCATAGTCAATACTACAATAAAACTATGGATATCTCTGATATGTGCACAATGATATACAATAAGTACAAATTCTCGTGAGTTTGAGATTTTTTTGTTAATGAAATGTTATGAATACAAGAGTTCACCAATATTTATGATTAGAGAACCAATCAAAATCACTAAAATTTATTGGAGTTAGTTGTTATCAAAATCACTCAAACTCATTGGTGTTACTGGTTATTGCGTGGTCCGGGCACATACTCCCACCGTTTCAAAATAGATGTCCACTTTCAAAAAATCACACATATTAAGAAATGTGAATGTTGATGAAAAAAATTGCATTAATTGAGTATAATATGTGGCATATAGTTGATCTTGGAAATATAAATTAGAGATATATGAACCAAAGTTGATTTTGGAAATATAAACTTCCATTGAAAGTTGAAATGGACAACTAATTTAAAACAAATTTTTTCCTCTAAAGTGGACATGTATTTTGAAACGGAGGGAGTATTAGAAAAATGAATTTTCTACGGTGTGCCAAAGGCCACGCAATAAGCATGAAAATTTATAAGTTTAACTTGTTTTGATTGTTTCTTTTTTTAAGTTGTGGTGGACCTCTGCATGAACAAAAAATATAACAATCAAAATGATCCAAATTTATAAATTTTCGTGATTATTGTGCGTTTAACCACAAACTAGAAAAACCGTTAAAAAAATCATAAAACCATAAAACTATAATCAGTGTTAAGGTTTGCTGTGACCGAGGCGCAAACAATTTAACATCAAGAGTTTGCGCTATAGGGAACCCAAACGGTGGGTGACTAGTTCAATGCAAACGTTAAACTATGTGGGTTTATGCTCATGAGTGAATGTTTTGTTCTCGATTCTTTTCATGCATCTTTTAGTGGGAAAAAGTTCCCAACCCACACTGTAAGCCCACAATGTAAGGCAATAAATCCGTCCCCGATCATTATTCATTTCACAGATATATAGTAGTACAAGTTATTTTTACTAAATCTCTAGGATAAATCATAAATATCGTATGTGTGTGGCATGGAATTTAAAGCCTTATCAACAAAAGGTGATCCAGTAATCGAGGTTTTGGTTTTGATTTTTCTAAAAAGATCGAAGATTCGACTTGAGTTTAATTATATAAAAGAAACTTAAAGCCGTAATTTTTCAATTTTCACAGACGTCTAAATTATTATTTTTTTAAAAAATAAATATCTGAGCCTTTAATATATAGGAGTATGTATGAGTTTAATTATATAAAAGAAACTTAAAACCGTAATTTTTCAATTTTCACTGACGTCTAAATTATTACTTTTTGAAAAATAAATATATGAGCCTTTAATATATAGGAGTATAATTCAATTGTAAATGTGTGATTTCAATCTAGTTCCCAATTCCTGTTCTGAACAGAACTTGGCCAGTTGGTTCAGCTTTTCAGCCTAAAAAGTTCCAGTTAATCACGGGGGAACATCTCATGATGATCAATGACCATTTCTCAAAACATTTACCAGTTTTTTCTTTTTCTATAATTCTCAGCTTGGATAGACAAAATCAACTGTAGAACATGTCTCAAAATAAGAACACAAGTTTCAAAGATTCTAAATTAGTTTACTTTTCTCCCTCCAAAACGTGATAAAAAAAAAATTCATTTTATTTTTACACTCTCAAGTAAAATCTAATTATTTGTATGCCGTATATTAATCTTCTTTCAGATATATATTTTCAGCTAATTATGTCAAACACCAAATTTTCATGGTTCTCATTACATATTAAATTAAAATATCATAGAATACATAACCTTATTCGAATACTATTCTTTTCTTTTCTGTTGTATGATTAAAACATTTCCCATGAATCCGCTCAAAGACCCAACAACCAGAGCAATTCCTACTCGAGAAATGTGATTAGTATGTAGGTGCATATTTCCTGTACTAGTAGTTAGCATGCGAAGAGATTATTATAAGCAAGTAACCGCGATTAGCGATTTTAACAGTCCAGAAATTTGGTTTCTACTCACCTACATGACTAATTATATATCATACAGTTTATAATAGGGAACATTGAGACCAGAGACAACTGCATCTTGTAGATATTTTACAATCAGATTTATCTGAATAACAAAACTTTCTTATAGTTGCATTATCGGATGGCGACCATATAGAACCAAAAGAGGAGGCTATATGAATCATTTTACATAGTCTAGGTAAAATGTCAGAACTTTCTTATTCTATTTCAAAGGACATCCAATGTAAGATTGGCAGTAATTGTATGTATTTATGTAATGACAGTCGGGGCAGATCGGCCAGTAAATTCTTGCATTTTTGACAGTTTAAGCGCAACATCAACCTGTAGTTCACAGGAAAGTTATACCCGATATAAAACACTTCAGAGTATGCTCGAGAAATATGAGGGAAAAGCTTAGAACTACTAACCAGAGGAGCAAGTGCTTCTTGAGAATCTCTTCCAATTTTAGATGAATCCTTTTCGTACTGCTCAATATAAAGACGAATAGTAGCACCTTCAGAGCCAGTTCCAGATAGACGGAAAACCTACAAATGCAATTTTCAACAAATACCTTGTAATTATAATGATTTTTTGAACTCAGGAAAACATAGATGCCGAAGGTAATTTGAGTGGGTAAGGTTGAAAAGGGCCTTATACCAATCGTGATCCATCTTCAAACAGATATCTAACACCCTGATGCTTTGAGATAGATCCATCAACAGGGTCTTTGTATTCGAACTCATCGGCATTGGCAACTTTTGACACGTCAGACCTTATTCCTTTCACAATGCTACAACAGAAACATCAAAATAAATCCGAATAAATTATACAGGAAGCATGACACCATGACAGAGATCTGATACCTAAATTAGCCATAAACAGATTCTGTTTGAAATATACAACATCAAAGAATACAATACTTGCATGAACAGACATAATGGATTAAAAACATAATGGTAATTACTATATGGGTATATATTAAGAAACATGCCAATATCAAATAAGCATACTTATTAACGTCGCTGAGAGAAGATTGCAATTTGACCAAGTATGCCATTAGTTCCTTCGCTGCACCTGCATCAACATTCTTGAAAAGGCAAAGTATATAAAATCACTAACTTAATCAGCATGTAACTAGAAACATATTTAAACGACCATAGACCATTAAAACCTCATAATCATATCGTGTATAATAGTGTCGTCCATAAGTAGCCCAATGCTGGCGCACAATGTCTTCAACAGTCACAAGCTTTCCCCCACCGAGATTCTCCTTATTCTTATAAGCAAGAATAGATAACCAAGCTAGTACAGCCCATATTCCATCCTTCTCACGTATGTGGTCTGAGCCTATTACATGTATAACAGATTATATATCACAAATGCTACTTTAATGTAGATAATGTGTTACTTTCTCCTGTTAAAGCTCAAGAGTGTAAGAAAGATAGAAGCTTACCAGTTCCAAAACTTTCTTCACCACACACTGAACACATACCAGCATCCATCAAGTTGCCAAAAAATTTCCATCCAGTGGGCACCTTAGATAGGGATTGATATAATTTTATATGCATATTAGAGGCAGAAGAGACCTGGGGAGGGGGCATGACTATAACTAAAGTTCAACATTTGTACAGTGAATACCTCAAAAAACTTCAAGTTTAAATGTTTGGCTACAACATCAAGAGCAGCTGATGTAGGCATACTCCTGCAAGAAAAAATGACATCCTAGGTAACTCTTTGTCTTTAAAGATTTTTGAAGTGAAGAACAAGCTAGTGTGAAAGGTGATTAAACTCTAGCAAGATATGAGAATCAAATTGTTGTAGATCAAAGCACAAAAAGTAGGCAGATACAGTTTTAAAAAACAAAAGAACCTAGAGTAAGTGAATAGAACCTGGCAACTCCCTTTAGGCCAGATGAAAAGTAAGGTATTGATTGGACTGCGTTTGCAGCAATAATAGCAACCGAATCAGATGGAGTCACGAAAAACCTGGCATTTCCAAACAGAGTGGGAAATGAGAAGTGAACAAGTCAGGAGTTTTAAATTAACCTAACGCTATACGTTACCTTTTACCCAGGACCATGTTACGATCTGCATCACCATCAGCAGCTGCACCAAATTCTGGTGGCTCATGTTCAGCCTGTGATTTACCCAACCCCATACGTGCTACCAATTCCTTTGCATAGGTCAGATTGGGATCTGGGTGTCCTCCGCCAAAGTCCTCCTATTTTCAGAAATTCAAGTACAAGAAGACAAGCTAAATGTTAGGGAACTAAACTGAACCCTTAACTACCTGAGAAATGGTTAATTAATTAAACAACACAGAAAAACCTTTGGCACACAGTTCAACAATGAGCTCTCCTGTGCACCAAGTTCTTCAACAAATATGCGTTTAGCATAAGCACCAGCAACTCCATGAAGTGCATCATAACTAAGAATGGAAAAAATATATTAAAAGATAGAAGTAAATATTTAGGACCCAATATATAGCCCAAGGAAGAGCAAACACAAGGAAAATGCTTTTCTTAACATATATTCTGACCAAGCCGTTAGCTACGTACCAAAATGAGAATTGGGGAGATGCAACTAACTTCTGGATGGACTGGAAATCAAATATTGACCTGAATATTCAATAACAAAAAGTTAAATAATCCTGATTTCATGGGGAAAAAATAATTCAAAAAACTTATATAAATGCAACAGCTCAAAAGTCCTGTTCAATATTAAAGAGGACAATTGCATCACAGCTTATTAAAATTTAAAATCATGACTAGCACCCATAGCGACAATACAGTAGCTCAAGTTTTCAAGTATCACAGACATGTTTTTAGCAAGAACAAGGAAGTTTGTCGATGGCATACTTCATCAGTTTCACATAATCACTTGCCGAATCGAATACATCAACATCAAATTGACCATCAGGGCCCTCAAAATTTGTTACACCAACTACAGAGATATCCACCTGAAGCACACAAATTTACTGTAAGCTAAGTATTTATCATGTATGCAGATGATGAGAACTAAGACTAAAAGACAATTTATGAAGGTCATACATCTGGCAGGCCTTCAGCAATCAAGTACTCCTTTATCGTTTTTGTGTTCTCATAGATTTTGTCAGTAATACCTTCAGGAGCAGGTCCACCATTCTCCATATTATATTTAATACCAAAGTCCTGTAACAAGAAAGGGACAGAAATGAGTTTAGGAAATCACTTCTGGTGTCTGACATCCAAACAAAGCTGAAAGAATTTTTATTTTCTGTTTCTATCCTAGTTTTCTCCATATGAAGAGAGATTAGATATGTGATACACTTTTACGTAATGTTAAGCTAGAGGGAGTAAATAGATGATCAAATAGTGATAAAAGCCTAGCGGATATTTCATCACTAAGATACTTATATATACATTTTTCCTGGTGCACAAATAAAGTAAAAAAGCCAGTTTCATAACGACCGTAAGTTAAAACCGGTTTCAGCTATCACCCAAAAAATTGTGTTCATTTGTTTTATTGAAAAAAACTTAAGTTAAATGATTTTACATACCTCATTGGGCCCACCTGGGTTGTGGCTAGCAGTTAATATAAATGCTCCAGATGCCTTGGATCCCTGTTTCAACATGTATAATGTGAATCTACGGATATTGTTCAAACTTGTCTAACATTATGAAACCAAAAACAAACAAAGAGACAGAGAATCAGAAAGTATAAAGAACTGAAGCAGGTCAACTCACATCAGCCCCAACCCTTTCTCGTATTACAGCTGATACAGCAGGAGTTGATAGCAGTCCATTTTGACCAACCCAGACACGCCTTACTCCATTTGCAGCTGCCATTTTAATTATTATCTGCCAGAGTCAAATTGCAAAAATTGTGCAAAAAATCAGATCGATTATGTAACTAAACAGTTTTGCTAATAAGCTGTAGTATTTTATAGGTTGGAGTGGCAAATAAAGTACCTGGATAGCATCCTTTGAGTAGTAGCGTCCATCACCAGAAACAACAAGTGTAGCACCTACCATGTAGAACAAATAATAAAAGTGAAAATTATACAAAACGTAACATTGGTTGTCTATCACATGTTAACCTGCCTTTGGCCCACAGAACATCTACCAGCTATTTTATAAATTCTGCATGACAGACCTCAACAAAACAAATCTGCTTAGTTATAGTCCAATTCTTATTTGACTTTGTTCAAACTCCTGAAACTCGAAAAATGCAATAAAGAACTTGCACCATGATCAAGGAAAACCCTCACCTCTGACTTTATCTGCTGAAAGGGCATTGAAGGTAGACTGAACAAAATTTTCCAAGTAATGAGGTTGTGTGAATACTTTCACCTGAAAGATACAAAGACAAATGTTGATCAACATATAAATACCGTAAATCACACAGATCAATAAGAACGAATTTTTCAACATCCTGCCACCAAAAAGCTGCAAGAAAAAAGATGGTTCTCCATCAGAATTTGATGAATTGTCACGGCTCTCAAGTCTCAACTACTCCTTTTTCTAAGACCGACTTAAAGTTTCTAAGAAAGCCGCATCAGTCAGGTCAGCAACTGGTACACAATATGGTCAGGTTTTCTTCTTCTTTTCTCTTCTGGTCTTCTATTCTTCTCCTGATATCCTTATATACTATATATGTACAGTAATATGCCTATTGTCTAGTCTGATATTAGTTATTCTAAATTATGTTGAATTACTTCTTTATATGTTCAGAATACTAATACTAACTGTAATCTCTTATCAGTTTTACTTATTACTTGTTGATATTAATTATTACTTGAATAAACGTGTTACTTATTAATGACTGATAGTGATTGATAAAATTTACTGAACTTAAATAAGTGTTAACAGTAGAGTAATATAATAGTTAATGACATATTAAGTGTTAACATTTTACATTGTCAAAACAATTAGTGATCGTTCAACAATCGGATCGTCATTACCCCTTTATCTTCAATTCTTCATGTCCCCGGATCTCTAGAAATGGAATACAATACCGTGGTATGTGCTAGAATTGTATTTATCAATATCAAATATTATAAATATGTCGAATAGTTGATGAGCGAGTCCACTAGATGCCAAGCCGGACCTCTGTCGACTCAACTTTCTGCCATGACAGCCATGATTGCAGAAACCATATCTATAATCATTGTTCTAATCGTCCTTCTACGAGCAAGGAAGGGTCTAAAGCTCAAATTTTGCGAAGCTCGGATTATTAGGCTATTGTCTGTTTTGGGAAGTCCAAAAATAAAGCGAGAAAATTTGAGGAAAATTGGGGTCAAACTGGACATTCTCAAACAATAAAATAATGTAACTAAAATAATTTAACTAACACTGGTAAATTCACTTACACACGTCTCAGTATCAGTAACTGACATGTGACTTAAATTGGTTAACCTTCACAACAAATCCCCAGCTACAGATGAATCGCTGGAAGGTACTGTCACTAGCGTTTTTTATTACGTCAGTTCTAATTTATAACTTATATAATCCACTTAACACTACTCAACCGAATCCAACATAATGCAAGTATGTGCACAAATGCCCGTACATACATAATCCACGCACAGATAAAATTGAGAACATCTTCATAAATAACGTAACTGAAAGCATGCAGTATTCCTATAAACCGATACACAACTAATCTCCACAACATGCTTTCCCACTATAATCTAATCACCAACAACAATTCTAAGGTGCATACTGCATCCACCAAACTAATCAGATCCACTTATCAAAAAACAACAATCAAAAACCGTAAAATTTCGATAAAAACGAGCAAATAACAATCACTAAAATAGATCATCAATACACACATATTGTTATTATTAACAAAATTGCAGCAATCAAAGCTTTAATTAAATGAATCAAATATTTGAAACAGAGAGTATATGATACATATATGTGTGTGTATGTATATATGTACCTTCTTTCGCAAACCAGAAGTGCCTGGTTTTTGGCCTTCAATTGGCGCAGATTCGACACGAGAAACCTTGAAACTCACCATAGCTTCTTCACCTATTCAATATTACTTTACAATCAAATTGTCAATTCTATCAAAACAAAGAGAGAGATCGAGAGAGAGTGAGAGAGATCGAGAGAGAGAGGAGACAGATGGAGAGAGAGAGATGGAGAGAAAATGTGAGAGAGATTGAGCGAGAGCGAGAGAGAGAGAGAGAGAGAGAGAGAGAGACTTACAGTAAAAGGGAAGGTTGGCAAAACTCGGGGGGAGAGTGTCAGTTGTGATATTACATATAGGCTGTGTGAGTGTGTATGTATTAACGAATATATCGGTGAGATTTTAGAATATTATTTATTTTTGGAATATTATTTATTTTTCTTGGTAATATTATTATTATGGGATGGGATGAGAGGATTATTGTAGGGATTTTTCTAACCGCACATAAATATTAGACCCGCTTATGGTGGGCATTTTACCTGCCAGGGAGTGTGTCTCGGATATATGTACTTCTATTATTGATTTTTTCGTTCATAATTCAAATTTTTATCAAATTAAAAATATATTTTAGAAATGAAAATTGGGAAAGCAAATACAGAAAAATACAAAAAGTAACTAATTGAAGTAATCCTATTCGTGTATGTATATTCAAATTTCAAGCTGAATCGAGAATACCAACCGTGCATAGTTTCAAACGGTACATATTTGAAAAAATAATATTGACGATTGTGCATAGTTTCAAAAATAGCACATGTTTGAACAAAAGTGTTGGCGATTAGGCATAGTTTCAAAGATAGCACATGTTTGAACAAAAGTGTTGGCGATTAGGCATGTTTCTTTATTAAGACGACACACAAGCTTATAAAATAAATTTAGTTTCCTTCTGAATAATCTTCCATCAATTTCCTATTTCATTCAATGTTATCTCATAATAACTGATGATATAGTCCCTGCTCATGCCTCAGCAATAGCATTGCTTAAAACTCCTTTATGCTATAATACACAATGTACACAAAAGAATAAGAGAATGCTACAGACTATTTTAACTTTCCATCGGTTTTTTACCACGAGAATCTGATCTAATTGTTACTGAGGGGCAGCCACTTGCCCCTACATTTGCGGTTGCTGAGGTGCTGCCACTTGGCCCTGCAGTAGCAGTAGCACTATTGCTATTTGTGGTTGAATAAGACTGAGATTCTTCACTACTAATTCCAGGTGTAGAAGATGAAGCATTAGGCCTGCGAGATCTCCGATACCTTGAACCAGGGTATCCAGGTCTGGTTGGTTCTTCAAGTGCTCCATGTTTCTTTGACAACATTAGAATGACCCGGTGCATAGTGGGGCGTAAATAGGGATCAGACTGGATGCATAATAATCCAATTTGTATGCACATTGCTACCTGATCAGGATCTGCTGAAGACGCTAAAACAGGATCTGCAATCTCTAGGCTTTTATTTTTCTTGTAAAGATGGTAAGCCTGCAGCAATGATATAATGCTAAATGTGAGTTAAGTACTTCACATGCATATGGATTAGGTCTAGCAACCAGCGGGCCGAGGTATTATCAACTAGATTAGAAAGTTAAGTAACAATTGTAATAGTTGAATATGCTTCTTCCATATACAGTCAAAATATTTAGTGTTCCAGCTTTCCAACTGAAGATATAGAGATCTCAGAGATCAGCACCATAAGTAAGAAGTTCTATGCCAAGTAATGCATTAATTTTTGACACAGTTCTGGAGTCCCCCTCAACCCCCTTGCCCCCCTTCCCCCTCTTTTTCCATCGCTCCTACATAATTTTTTTTTTATCAGAACCGACGGTTGAGCTGTCACAGGGAATTCCAATCTATACACTATTATACTGAGTAGAGTTTTCACTCCTCTACATTCAATTTTCAGCTACAATCATCACGGAAGAAATTTCAAGTAGAAATGATGGATAGCCAGACATAATTTGGAAGTTAGCCCCAAAAAGTAAATAACATGGCGAATTATTGTTATGATAGTCCCAATGTGGCCTCCATATACAGGGAGATACTAAAAACAATGAAACTATCATAGTATCATTTGCCTAACATTCATTTAGGTGAAAAGTTCTACAGAAATAAAGAATGGAAAGGGTTCAAATCCATCTCCTCTCCCCAATAATACTGCCAAGTGGCAACGGAATGTTTTTGTTTGGAAGAAACCTATAAACTTGCAACTAGTAGATGGTGATCTATAATTTAATGATGACAAACAATAACACAGATAGATGAAGTCTTACCCAATCTAACAAATTTTGAGAACTTGGATCTTTGCTAAAAGTGGAATTCTTTTGACCGCTAATAAGCTCCAGAATCAAAACACCGAAGCTGAAAACATCTGCCTTGACCGATAATTTCCCATGCATAACATATTCCGGAGCCATATACCCACTGTTTCAAAATAGAATTGCCACTCAACAACCAATTCACGTTTATCATAAAATTTTATCAAAATGAACAAAGAGAGTAAATTGATGGAAACATACTTGGTACCCGCTACGCGGGTGTTAACATGTGTTTGGTCTTCAGGATAGAGTCTTGCCATTCCAAAATCTGCAATCTTGGGTATCCACTTATCATCTAGTAGAATATTGCTTGCCTTTATGTCGCGGTGAATGATGCAAATGTGCGAATCTTGATGAAGATAAAGCAAACCTCGAGCGACACCTGATATTATGTCATACCGCCTCTTCCAATCAAGAGTTCCTTGTCTCCCAGAATCTAGTTTAAGAGTACCACATCAATAAATTGAAACCAAAACTAAATCACATAAAATCATTCTGATGAGATTAAACTCCTTCTGCAGATTTACTTAAAAAAATTTCACCACTATCCTATCAAACTGTAAAGATTACTACTACCAAACTTCATAATAAGAGTCATTTGTCAGGATTTTACAATTTTTGATTGAAGGTTTATTGAAGAAACAACTGTTTAGGTACCAAAAAACAGAACTGAGAGGAATATTGAAACACATATCTATGCAGAATCTGATCCCAATTATATCTGCAGCTTGAAGGGTTATTTAAACTAAAAGGAAACAAAACAAAAACTCATCCTAGGAATTGTAGGACACTCAGAATTTAAAGAAGAGCTAGATTAATCAGTAAAACTTTTTTCAATATGAAGTTGTCCTATTCTCTACCTGGAATTCAAAATTCAATCATATAGATATGAATGGCCTACGTTTTTGTTAGAGATATAAAAAAACATGGGAAAATCACAAGAAAAACAAAGATATCTCCACAAGTTAGAAGGCTAGTAGATATATAAGCTTTGTTGGTCTTGTTGCCCAAACTTATATGGATAAGTTTATAATAACTTCGATTAGTTTCTCCAGAGAATGCGATGTAGTAAACTTAACTGACCTAAAACAGATCAAATTACAAAAGAGAAGAATGCTTGACTCAGGTGAATTACTAACCAACATATTTCTTAGCTATCCTTTCAATCTGTATATTGATGAAAAAATTCAGGACTCAGGAGGAAGGGCCTAACTTGAGCTTTTACTTTTGAGACGCTGACCAAACTTAGGTTTCCTATAGGAAGCTAAGAAAATACAAAACTCGCCCATTATAAAAATATGTAAATTCTAGAATCAAGAATAAGATCTCTAATTTAGGCATAATAATTTAGTACTTGGATCTAAACAAGATGGCTTTACATTATTGAGAAGGAGAGAACTTACTGAAAAGAAACTTGTCAAGACTCTCATTGGCTACATACTCATACACAAGCAGCTTCTCTTCTTCGTGTGAACAATATCCCAACAAATTAACAACATTTCTATGCTGCACACGAGATAGCAACTTCGCCTCATTCATGAACTCTTTCTTTCCTTGACCAGAATTTTGAGAAAGTTTTTTAACAGCAACAATTCTCCCATCACTCAACTTCCCCTATACATTACATGATCACATTTACATCCGAAATTTCTATATACATATTCATCGAAATTGTACAAATGTTTTGTTAACAAATTTGAAGAACTAGTGGTTCTCAATATATTATTATGATGTTACTTTAGTATCCAATATTGCAGAACACAATGATTTATTCTTTTGCAGAATTTTCTCATCAAATATAAAAACTGAAGCTTTAAAAGACAAAAAAGATCACCTTGAAAACAGGGCCAAACCCTCCTTGACCAAGCTTATTATCAGGGTGAAAATCTTTAGTAGCAGAAACTAGGGTTTCAAAAGCAAACACTTTTTGCTCTTGGGCAGCAATCTTTTCCATTTCATCACCTTGTTCATCTAATATTAAATCACAGCAAACAATCAAGAAAACATGGTAAGCTATAATCTATATGTTCATGACATAAACAAAATTAGCATGTGTAGATGTATATAATATAATCAACATATGTAAACATACATTTGCAGTACCTTTCTTGTGGTGGAATCTGAAATGTTTAGTGAACGCCTGCAAAATATTTTTTGGTGATTTGTTGTTCATGCTTGGAGAGTTGTTGTGCTTTCATGGAGATTGTTGATTTGTTGAGATGAGATTTTTGTTAAAAAAAGGTTTGAGGTTTTTTCTTCTTCTTTTTAAACTTTAATGATCACAAGAATCGTTTAATCTGAAAGTTCCATGAAAATGGACAATGGAGCCTGTTATATGTTAGTTGACTTAGACTTGAGCTGACTAGTACATGAGTACATGGGTTGTTAAAGAAGGATAGAACACACATAAGATTTTTTTGTTTTTGTTTTTGTTTTTTTAACTAAACAAACAATTTTTTTGGCTTCTTGCTTCCTATATAATATGATATATATCTGTCTAATGTTATACTCCCACATCCCACCCAATTGTTTAATTGGGACAGGTGAACTTCTATAATATAATTTTAAAAATTATTTTAAATTTTTTCTTTCTAAATAAAAATATAATGTTTGAATTTTTATTTAAATAAAAAAAGTTTTTAAAAAAAATTATAAAACTATACTTTATAATAGTCTTAAAATACATGTCGAGAAAAAAATAGTAAAAAATGAACCTTAAAATACATGTCGAGAAAAAAAGGGTAAAAAATGAGTGGGACGGAGTTAGTATATCTATCTATTCTATTCTATATTATAATAGACGAAACATTGAAAGTTTGGTGGTCGGTCGGTCGGTCGGTACGGTACTTGCTGAAATTACTTAATTGCCCTTACTTAATTATTTTTACAACCTATTTACTTTAAAGTTATATTAATCCCAATTACCATATAAAACAATTACTTTTTTCAACTACAACACGTTACCTTTTTTATTTTTCCCAACTAAATACCTTATTTTCCAAAAATATCATAGGCAATTCTATTTAATAAAATAAAATATTACAATCAGTAATAACTCATATTTTAATTATAGTATATAAACCAATTACCTTTCTCAATTAAAATACATTACCTTTTTTAACTTTCCCAACTAAAACATTTCTATTTTCAAAAATATCACAGACAATTTTATTTAGTAAATTAAAATAAAAACACATTACCTTTTAAATTAAAACTTATTACCTTTTATAATCACGCCAATAAATATCCATTATGCTATATTTTTCATCATTAATACACATTTAGAAATACTATACACCGACAATATCAATTATATTATATCTTACCATCATAATATTGTCTTTTTCAAATAAAACATGTTATCCTTTAAATTGAATTATATAATCTCTTATAAACACGTCTAAAACTACAGTCGTTAATAGATATTCAGAAATACTATAAACTACATTTGTTGGTCATTAATAAAATATAAAAATTGTTACTTATTTCTTTATAAACTTTTTTAACATGTCCAATTATTTTAAAAAACGTTATCATATTTAACATATTTAATTATTATATATATATATATATATATTAATTAAAATACATATAATTTATCTTATTTAAACGCGCAATTTAGGACTACTTACTCTTTCAATTAATATAATTAATAAGATATTAAAATACAAATTATAAAATAAAGAATATTAAAAGTAATCTGTGTATCACTCGAGATATAACTATTGTATGAAAGCCGAAATATTGAAATTTCTGATTTTCAATTTTCGATTTTCAGTTGTTTTATTCAGTAAAATAATAAATAAACAGTATCATAACTAATAGTAACTAATTAATTATCTTTTTTAGCTGAAATATGTTAGCATGTTTTTTCTAAATAGAACCTGTTTATTTATAATACAACATTTTTTTTAAAAATTAATTTAACCTATTAAAAGCAACCCGTTCATCGCACGGGATATAAACTAATACTATCTTATAATATTATAGACGAAACATTAAAAGTTTGGTAGTCGGTCGGTCGGTACGGTACTTGCTGAAATTACTTAGTTACCCTTACTTAATAATTTTATTATTTTTATTTAATTAATTTTTAAACCAATTACTTTTTTTAAGTAAAACACGTTGTCTTTTTTATTTTTCCCAACTAAAACAACCCTCTTTCCAAAAATATCACGAGCAATTCTATTTATTAAAATATAAAAATTACTAATAACTAGCCAATAACCCTTTTCTACTAAAACATATTACCTTTTATATTTTAAATAACAAAACTTGCTCTTTTTCCAAAAGTAACACGGGCAGTTCTATTTAATAAAATAAAATATTATAATTACTAATAAATCCTATTTTAATCCTTTTATAATATAGTATAGAAACCCATTACCTTTTTCAACTAAAACATGTTACCCTTTTTATTTTTCTAATTAAAACACCTCATTTTCCAAAAATATCACGGACAATTCTACTTAATAAAATAAAATAATATAATTACTAATAACTAACCAATTAACAATTTTTAAACTTAAACACATTATCTTTTCTATTTTAAATCACAAATATGCTACTTTTTTGAAATAACGCATGCAATCAATATACTTATATAAAGGAGAAGACGGGGA
>PHNY01035502.1:12298-22744 GCA_003724115.2 Anethum foeniculum | reverse complement strand
TAGTCGTATCTTAATTTTATAGTTTCTATAATTTTGAAATAATATTTTGTTTTATACAATTTATATGTTCAATGTAATACATATTATTTGGTATTTAAATTTAAGTAAATAATGTTTGTTAATTTATATAAAATATAGTCAAAACTAAAAAATTATTGTGTTATCATATTTAATAATAAAATAATACATAATAATTTAAAATTTGAAAATTATATTATTTTTTTAAAAATAAAATCCGTGCATTGCACGGATATAGCTAATAATTTTCTAAAGTATCAATGCATTAAAAACTTTGATGGGGAGATGAAGGACTTTAAGTATAACAATTTATAAAAAAATTCCCGGCAAATTTTTTTTATAAAAAATTTGATTCTAAATAGTTCCTAAAGCATCGAAGGTTTACCATATAAGAATTTATTTAATTTAATAATAAAATTATATTAAAAAATTAAATATCAATATTGAAGTTCTTTTTATATGTGGGACATAGTTTTAAAAAAAAAAATATATCTAATACTATTAATCTATACTATTATATAAAAACAGAAACATTGAAAGTTTTGATTTGATTTTCAGTTTGGTTTCGGGCATTTAATTTAATAATAAAATAATTATTAGCAATAACTAACCAATTAACTTTTTTAACTAAAATACCAATTGCCTTTTTTTTTTTAATTTTGGCTTTCGGTTTGGTTTTAGGATGTGACATCCTCAAATCCGGGGTCAAGATTTAGGATTCACAACTTCAAATTAATATAAAATAATAATAAGTAAAACCCTGAAAGCTACTAGGATCTAGACAGGATAAGGTATGAAACAGATTACAACTACTAATCAAAATAAAAACTTTTATTTACAACCTGAATAAACCAAAATAAATTCAATTCTGACTTGGAATCGTCAGATAACCCACTATATCTGAACTCAAAAGTTACACCACCAAAAGCTAAACCGATCCTCTCGTCAACATCTTTCTACCTGATCTGGGATAGAGAATCTAACGGTGCGCAGGGGACCGTTATAGACACTCTTCCTGGCTGTGCGTCTAAGTCTGACCATCTACTTGCTTAACTGTCAACGGTTAACATAAAACAATACTATGATCAAATATAGTGTTAGGTCCCAAAGTATTGTAGGGGGGTTGAATACAATACTTACAAATTATTCGATTTATTTTTGAGTTCTTCGTTTAGTTTAAGCAATCGAATCAGACACAAACAAGTCGAGGAATATATTGTTTTATTAATATAAACCTTAAGTTTGCTACACTCTAATCAATGATGATTAGCTATAATAAATTCAACAGCATAACTTTACAAATACAAGCTTTATAAAAATTGATATTGCCTTCAATGGAGCTCTCGTATTTTGCAGTTGGCAGCTGAAGAAGATAACTAAAACTGAATGAATTCAATTTGCTTCTATTTGTTTAGTCTTTTCACCAACTAATTACGTGGCATAATTATATCCATGTAAACTAATTTATGCTTCTATTATCAATAAAGTTAAGTTAACTGTCGACTGAGTGTTTCCTTGTATTGATTTGCACTTGAAAATATTATAACTCCTCAACTGTCGACCAAATACTCCTTGATAGGTCTAACTGTCGACAAGTGATCTCTGCATGGCCTAATTGTCGACTTCCATCTCCCTTGTAGCATATTGACTTGATTTCTTTGAAGTTAAAAAGTCAACTATCGACCAAATAGTGCTTGAATGGCCTAACTGTGGACCATGTATCCTAGAATACCATTTGACTTAGTTTCTAGGAGCACATGAGTACAACTGTTTGAGGAGTCCAACTGTCGACACTATTTTCCCCTTATAAGTATTTTGACTTAGCTTTTAGAGAGGTTAACATCAACTTTCGACAGTTGACACTTGGTGGTCTAAGTGTCGACCAAATTGTCCTTGTAAAAGGCCAACTGTCGACAGGTACTCTAGTATAGAGTACTTAGATTATTTTCAAGTCTTCTCTTGTACTCCTTGAACTGCACTCAGTTTGACTTCCAATCTTCAGGACTTCGTATTTGAATTTTGAACATTCTTGACGAATACGAATTCCACTCAACAATTCTTCAATAGATAATATTTGGTTTTCCCTTCAGAGATCACTGACGCCTAGTGCAATTGGTCTGGTTCACAGACGACTAGTTCTACTCTCAAGTCTTCGTATCATGGACTTTGCAAACCATTGTTGAGTTGTTATGACTTCTGTAACTCTATTGTTTCATCCACTGAAATCCTGATCTGTAATTCATTGAACCAATGCATGTCCCTGAAACCTGTAGTCTTCTGAATTGATGTTCTTCACAGAGGCTTGAACATATTAATAAATTTCTTTCCGTTATCCTGCAACAAACTTCAAGCTTTACTTGCATGTTTTGATTCTTTGTATTTGCCCTGTAATTGATCTTCTGGATTTCGGTGCTTCATTGGTTTAATATTATTTGTCTGTTTCCTATCCTAGTTGAGTTATATTACCTCAATTACATATTACGTTACATTATGCTTTACAATCTCCCCCTATTTGATTGTTAGAGTTTGACAAGCAAATCCTTAGAGGATAACTCAACTGACAAATAATAAAAAGCAAAATACTGAAAGCAGAAAATAATATTAAATGCATTCTGGATCATATATACATTTCCAGATTTCTTTGAATGGAAGTACAAAAACAAGAAGTGTTCCTCTAGCCTGAACATGTAATCTATGCCTTCTTAGTTCTTGGTTTCCTTGGTTTCTTGGCTGTGGTTGTGTCTTGAGATGTGCTTTGTTGAGATCTTTTTGATGAGCTTCAAGGTACTTTTTGAAATATGCCTTGACTCTTCAACTCAGAAATTCTTCTTCTTACAAGGTCTCGAGCTTCAACTTCTAAAGCATTTTTAGGTTCAGGGTCTTCAAGTCTTTTCAGCAGCATTCCTAAATAAGTCAGATTCTCCAGTTTTTCTACAGCTTCAAAAAGGAGGACTTCTTTGATAGAACAAACATTGTTATCCTTTTAGAATAGTCCTGTACCCTTGCTGTATTGTTTACTCTTTCAAACTCCAATCTGGACATAAGTTTGCCCCTGATTACTGACAGAGCTAGTTTATCATCCTTGTTGGTTGAAAACTTTACTCTTGTGAGAACTTCTTGAATGGCATTTGAAGAGCTTTGATTAAATGTAGATATTGGGATTTTTGAAGTAGTCTTTGTGACTTAATTAAACATGGTAAACTTTATTTCTCCTTCCTCCACAATGATGCAAGGCTCTGAATCTGGTATTGCCTCACTTTCAAGAATTTGTTCTCCGTCAGGACCATCAACCCATATATCATAGTATTAAGCTCTTGTGACCTTTCTCATGGCCTTTTCATCTACCATCATCTGAGTGTTTAGTCTGAATGCATACAGATCTTCCCCTGCTTCCATGTCTTCTCAAGTTCTTCTTTCACCCTTATGCCTGAGTCTACTTTCTACATATGTCAACCAATCCAACCTTGTTGCTTCTAGATGACTTTCTGAGAGTGTCAAATTATGTAATCTCTCACTATGATAATATTTGATCACTCTGGGAACAACAAATGCTTTAGGGGACAACTCTTTCACAAAGTTTTTGATATGATTTTTCAGCAGATAATTGATCTTATGCCCACCAGTGATGACTTTCTGTTGCTGTACAAACAATTCCACTATTCTCATTCTTTTGAACATTCATGTAGGTAGTCTCTGAGCCCCTAATCCATTTGATAAGTTTACATACATGATCCATCCAAGTTTTAGAGCACTTGCTGATACACCGGAAATCAGAATATTCAACTAGTGATAAAACTCATGGATATCTGGGTAGTTCTGTCTACATTCCCTGATGGTATCCATAATTATCCGGTCCTTATTGGTTTCTAGATTGTATTTCTTTCCAGCAAAGCTTCTCCTTGCAGCATCCCAATAAGGACCTGTTTGTCTGCTAACATCAATCTCTCTGGCTCTCTGCAGCTTTCTCTCTCTAGCCCTTCTCAGCCTTAATCTTTCTTCAATAATGCGATCCTAAGACTTCTGAAAGTTGTCATCAATGATTTCATTGATTTGAGCAAATAGACAAGCTTCCGAAAAGGCATCTTCATCTCCAAATGCTTTATCTTTTGACACATCCTGATTATCAGGATTAGTAAACCTTGGTTCTTCCACGATCTCACCTTCTTCTACTTCTTCATCCATAGTTATAGGTGGATTTTGAGTTTCCGCACTAACATTTACCCCTGATCTTCCTACATCATCAACAAACACCACTTTCTTCTTCACCTTTTCCACTTCTAAGACGGGAGTATCTTCCTCCCTTATACCTCTTTTCCCATAGGAAAATCTGCAAACAATTATGTTGATATAACAAGAATCTTCTCCTCAGCAATCACCACTTCTTTAGGTACACTCCCAACTTCAGCTCCTGGTTTAACAACGGTAACATCCAGTGCTCTTCCTGCTTCAATTTCTCTCATCTTAGCTTTCCCTCTTGCTTTTTCAATCCTCCTTATCTCCCCCTCAGTTGGGTTATCCTCCTGAGTTCGAGCTTATGGTATCTGAGGTGATTTAGCAGAGATACGACTTTCAATAGTATCTAACCTTGCAGTAAGAACAGCTGTATTGGTGTTGTTGTTTTCCAATACATCATCCATGATGATCCTGTTGTTTGCCAGCTCTTGTTCCATTCTAAATAGCTTCTGGTTCAGATCAGTAATGGTAGCATCTCGAAGTGTGAGTTCGTCCATGAATTTCTTATCTTTGGCTGCTATAACCTCATGGAATTCCTTATCTCTGCCCAAGATCTGTAGAAACTTTTCATCCCTATCATTTAAAATTACTTTTAAGTCTGAAAATGAGATGTAGTCTTACATATCAATCTGAGGTATATTCGGAATGGTGGGTGTCTCACTTAAAGGCTCTCGTAGTGTTTCACTCATCACTCTGTCACTCGGTTTAAGGGTCGGGGTGTCACTCAACCTCACGGTTTGTGTTTCACTCATCTCAATACTCCTTATTTCAGAAGTACTTGCAAGTGAAATCACTGGAGCCATCCTTAAGGAGGTCACCAGTGGTGCAATGGGAGTTCGCAAGCTCCCGTCCTCGTTTGAAACGAGTTCCCTGTCATCAGAAGATGACCCTTTTAGAGATGGAATCTCTAGAAGGGTAACTGAATCCATCATATTTGGAGTATCTGTTTCAGTTCCCTCTAGTGTCTGTGAAGACACTTTCCTCTCAGGCTCACCAGTTTAATCTGGTTTATCGCCCGTGAATTGCTGATCCGCACCTACGTCGGATCCCCTATCCCAAGATGCATCCAGGTTTGTTAGTCCTGGGGAGGTAGGTGCTGCACTTTGAATAGCAGTGACAGCAACACCTTCCCTTAACACATGTGAAGGCAAGGGTGTAACATCAGAAGATTCTAACCCTGAAATGGTTGAACCTTCTGCTACCGTCAAATCTTCCTGAGTGTGTGCAATCTTACCAAGTGCATTGGAATCAGTTTGAACTAGTGGTGGTGACATTCTTTCGGATGCCATGGCCGACTGGAGAATTTCAATAGACTCATCTTGTTGAGAAGATGAATCTAGTGACTGTTTTATTGCCTTTTAAGCCATTATATCCTGTTGGGAAGATGTATGGGGGCTTACAGATGCCTTTGTGGGTTTAGATTTCTTCAGAGGAGGCAGAGTTGTGGGTTCACTCTCTATTCCTTCCTTATTTACTGTAATATCTGCAGTGACTCCCTCAATACTCTTAGTTGGTTGTTTCTTCAGAGGAGACAGAGTTGTGGGTTCACTCTCTATTCCTTCCTTATTTACTGCAATATCTGCAGTGACTCCCTCAATACTCTCATTTGGTTGTTTTCTTTTGAGTGAGCTTGTCTGAGGAAGTTGTGTATCAGTGTTCGGCTCAGGGGGTCGGTCATGAATTTGTTGGTTTTCAAATTCAATGCCTTGTACTTGCTCTTGTTCCATCAGGTGTGTGTCCATTGTGTCCATTTTAAATGAGCTAATATCTATGAAATCATTGACATTATCAAAAGTATCAGTAGTAGTTTCAGAGGTATTCATACCTGAAAACTTACCTAGGGAGAAATTTGGCCTATAAACATCTTCATCTTGTTGCAATGGCTCAGATGACCCTTTAGCTGGATTCTGAATGTGACTGGTCTCTTGTTCTGTGATCATTGGCTCCATTTGTGGTTGTTCTTGAGCTTCAGTAGGGGTTACTGGAACATTCTCTTCTTGTTGAGCACTGATAGCCTCCTGTTCAAATTGTGCCCCTTCAGCATCCTCTGCTTCTCGGTTCTGTATATCACATGAAAGCATTCTCTCATATATTCAGTAATAGAGATGTGAGGTCTACCATTGTTGTTGTTTGGGTAGTTTTGTTGATTCTTCAGTAACATGGCTTTTTTTGCAGTCATTGCAGGGGAGTCTACAAGATTTTCAGATGGAAAAAGACTTCTCTGCTCGTCTGTCAGCCTATGATTGAGAACAATCTGTAAGAACCTTGGATAGATGTAATAGTTGAGATTGAGCTGCATATGTTCCTGAATCCTCTCCATTAACAGACGGCCAAAGTTGATTCTTATGTTTTGTGCAACTGCAACTCCTACTTGTAGAATAAAAGTTGAGAGTCCAGCCCAACCGCTTGTTTTCACTGAGAATGTGTACATCAGAATAATGAAGAAAAGATCCCATTCTTTGGGAAGTGCATTCTTGTAGAAATAATGAGGAATTTGACGATCATCAAGAGTTGCATTTATCCCGTTAAAGAAATGCATCAAGTCTTCTTCATCCGAAACATTNNNCAAAGTTATCCCTTGGGAAATGAAGAGCTTCATTCAGGTCATCCTCAGAGATCCTGACTATATCAGCACCAACAGGAAACTCAAAACCAAGATTAGCGTCAGTGTTAGAAACATAAGCATTTAAATGCACGTAACTGAGCAAATCCAGATTGATTTTAGTGTTTGCTGTAAGAGAAAAGCTGATTAGTGTGTGCTCGTTCAATAATCTGATCCATTTGTAAAATCGTTCTGTTTTTAGTGGATCATTTTGCAAAATAGACACAAAATTGGTTTTGTTAAAAATAAAATTGTCAGCCATAATTTTTAATTAAATAATTAAAGAAAATATGCCAACAAATGATGCAAATTAGAAATTACCAATTTAATTAATTAACACAAAAAGGAAAAACAAGTAGCAAATAATACTAATTGGTGCACAAATACAATAACACAAAGGAAATACACTAAACAAGGAACTAGGTACAGGTCAAACACAATTCAAAATGGGTAACGCAAAGTTCAACAGTCAAGTTTCTAGATCTAGAGGTTTATCACTAAAAAATCCACTAAAATAGGTGATTCAATAGTCAAAATAATCGTTTTGATCTAGGCTCCACAAAACTATGAACCTTATAAAATTTGGCAGAGGTTTGACTAGTTTTTGATCGAAAATAAAATCCAAAGTTCCTTTTGTCGATAGAGAGAATGTGTGTATATACTACTGCTTGTGAAAATGACCAAGTCAGCATTATATACTGTGTAACAACTGTCGACAGTTAGCCTTGGTACTCTAAGTGTCGACATGGGGTTACACTGTTGGCACTTAGAATTTTTGCACCAAGCAAATTCTAAGTGTCGACATATGCTCCACTGTATAGCCTTTCTAAGTGTCGACAAGGATACCAACTGATGGCACTTAGAAATTTTTACTACAATCTCCAAGTGTCGACAACATCTCTCATAGTAGAAAATCATTTAGAAAATATTCTAAGTCCCCAAAGTTACTAAGTGTCTACAAGATTGATACAGAGATGCCTTGTAACTGTTGACACTTGGCTCCCTCTTCGCACTTAGAAATTTTTCTTGTGATTTTCAAATGTCGAGAAGTAATAAAGTAGGTGTATTGCTAACTGTCGACAACCTTAATACTAGTGCACTACTTAGAAAAAAAATCTAAGTAACTCGTCAATATTGCTCGACAGTTACAATTTACATACACACTATTTTTCTTAAGATATATGAATTTATTTAAGATTTAAATAAATATCAAATCTTAAATGTTTATTCAATTAAACCTGTAAGAAATATATGTATATATGTCACAAATAATCTTTATTAAATATTATTAACAAATACTCCAATAAATGGATGTTTGTCAATAATTTTTCTAAAAACTATTTATGCTGCAGAAATTTAACTTTAATGAATTCTTTAAAAATTGAATTATCTATAAATCTATTAAAATTAATATATCACGATTTTATTCTTAAAATCACAATAATTATCATTGAATTGATAATATTATAACTTTAACAAATAAAATTATGCTTCTTTTATTTTACTAAAAATTTAACTTCCAAGATTTAGACAAACATGTTTAAATTCCTTAATTAAATTATTTTCAAATAAAATGAGAATATTTAAGTGCTTAAATATTTATCAACTAAGTACAAGCACATATATATTTGAATTAAGAGAATTAAAAATTGGTAAATGAATTCAAGAGTTCTAAAAATATTGAAATTGATCAACAATTGAATTCATTAGGGACAGATTGCAGTTATTGACTTCTAGTTGATTAACAAGAAAGATTTAACATCCCAAGTTCACCAACCAGCTTTGAGAAAGTGGATTCATCAAGTGGTTTTGTGAAGATGTCTGCAATATGTTCCTCTGTGGGTACAAAATGTAATTCCACAGTACCATTTGTGACATGCTCTCTTATAAAATGATACCTGATATCAATGTGCTTTGTCCTTGAGTGCTGAACCAGGTTGTTTGAGATTTCTATGGCACTTGTGTTGTCACAGAATATGGGAATCTATGACATCAATAGTCCATAGTCTCGGAGTTGGTTCCTCATCCACAAGATCTGAGCACAACAGCTTCCAGCAACTATATATTCAGCTTCTGCAGTTGAAATGGATACTGAGTGCTGCTTCTTGCTATGTCAGGACACCAATCTTCTTCCAAGAAATTGATAACTTCCTGAAGTACTTTTCAGATCAATCTTACAACCTGCAAAATCTGAGTCTGTATAGCCAACAAGATCAAATTCTGTACCTTTAGGGTACCAAATATCAAGGTTTGGTGTCCCCTTAAGATATCTAAATATTCTCTTAACAGCTATAAGATGAGATTCTTTAGGGTCAGCCTGAAACCTAGAACATAAGCATGTTGCAAACATAATATCTGGCCTACTTGCGGTAAGATATAATAATGAGCCTATCATGCCTCTATAGCTTGTGATGTCAACTTTCTTACCAGTTTTGTCCAGATCAAGCTTAGTGGCTGTAGGCATGGGAGTTTTAGATGGAGTTGAATCTTCCAGATGATACTTCTTGAGAAGATCTCTGATGTACTTGGATTGACAAATGAATATTCCATCTTTCCTTTGATTCAATTGCAGTCCAAGGAAGAAGTTCAGCTCTCCCATCATGCTCATTTCATACTTACTTTGCATTAGCTTTGAGAATCTCTTGCAAAGATCATCATTAGTTGAACCAAATATAATATCGTCAACATAAACTTGAACTAATATCATATCAGACTTATGCATTTTATGAAAAAGAGTTTTATATATGACACCTCTAGTAAAACCGTTTTCAAGTAAGAATTCTGATAGAGTGTCATACCATGTCCTTGGTACTTGCTTGAGTCCATAGAGTGCTTTGAATAGAAGATATACAAAGTCCACCGGATTAGGATCTTCAAAACCTGGAGGTTGTTCCACATACACTTCTTCTTTTAGCTCTCCCTTCAGGAATGCACTCTTGACATCCATTTGATAAATTTTGAAGTCTGAATGTGCAGCGAATGCCAGAAACATCCTGATGGCCTCAAGTCTAGCTATTGGTGCATATGTTTCATCATAATCCATTCCTTCTTCCTGAGAATAACCTTAGCAACCAGTCTGCCCTTGTTTCTCGTTACAATGCAATCTTCATCCAATTTGTTTCTGAATACCCATTTAGTGCCAATAACAGATTTGTTTTTAGGTCTGGGTACCAGCTTCCATACTTTCTGCCTGTTGAACTGATTGAATTCTTCTTGCATTGCAATAACCCAATCTGTATTTTCAAGTGCCTCATCCACTTTCTTAGGTTTCATTTCTGAAAGAAACCCTGAAAAGTGACATTCATTTTGAGTGGGCCCTTCTAGTTCTCACTCATGTGTCAGAATTACCAATGATCAACTCAAAAGGATGGTCTCTGCTCCAAGCCCTTTGTCTAGGCAGTTGTGATCTTGATTTTTCCCCTTGTTCAGCTTGATGTTGAGTGTGAATAATAGATCCTTCTCCTGCTCCTCCTGAGTTGCTGCCTCTATGACTTGTAGATTATGTTCTTTGTTCAGTGGATCCAGTGACACTGTCTGTATGATCTGTATTAGCACCACTATCTCCACTTGGACCAGAACCATTATCATTATTG
>PHNY01035436.1:396-12764 GCA_003724115.2 Anethum foeniculum | reverse complement strand
AATAGGTATGATTTCGTTTCTCCATAATCATCCATATCTTATACACGGATCCTAGGGTTAGGGTTTCGATTATTTATTATTTTTCGACTGTTTCTGCTGCGTTGATTATCTCGAAACCCAATAGGAAGGTTAATTAAAGTCTATTACTTCTCAATCTTTGGGGCAGCGAGAGCTGGACCACAATAGCAGGGGAGGTATCTACACTAGAATCTACCAAGTCCGGGACAAGCGGCTCCCTCTTTATTCCTTGTAATTGGTTTTAGCAAATACAAGTGCTAGCAAAGTTTTATAATATATTGAATATATAGATTCCTATTTAATCTCCATCAAATTAGCATGGAAATTTGATCGTGAACCGTGGGTGGAGACTAAAAGCTTCATGCTAAGACTGTCATATTTTTTTTTAGATAACCAGGAAATGATATAGGTAGAAGGCCGAACGACACTTACAAAGAAAGATGAATATAGGAAACCACTGGCAACTACTAAAACTAAAACTAAAACTATTTCTAAGGAACAACTGAGACTAATAACATAGAATAATCCTGTATTATAAAATTTGGTTTTTCATTACGAATTGACGGTTCTCCCACTTCCAAAAAATCAGCGGAGATTGGCAGCAAATCATGTTGAGACTGATTAAGAAGAAGGGGAAAAGACCCCTGGCTTGTGCTAATTCGAAGAGACATGTAATGATATTCTTCCACTACACTTTTGCCCTTATCATTACTATTAGCAACCATTGTTGTGACTAGGATTGAATTGTGCATGTTTTCATTGAGAACAATATCATTGGATCAGAAAGGATTACGAGCAAGATGGGCTGGAACATAGAACTATGAGCTCTGAGAGCTAACCGTATTGGGCCACTAAGAGGACAAATTGAAAGGAGGATTTGAATCTTCAATGAGTGGGCCATATGCGTAATATGAAAAGGTAATGAGTTGAAATTTAGCAAAAGTGGCGCGGAAGTGGTTGAAAAAAGTCTAACACCGGCCGAGCAAAAGATGGAGAAACAACATGTGGGGAGGGATTGAAAACCTCTCATGTGCCAAGGTTAGAGAGAATATTAAATGACTCCTATCGAGGCCCAAGTCCATTATCAAAGTCAAGAATTTCCACAAGATTACCGAATGGTGCTATGACCCAAACAAGAGAAGAACAGAAGTTAAACCTACATTCTGCCATGTATGAAGCAGTTCTATTCCTTGTTGCAAAACTGAGTAGATTCTGCAACTATTCTACACAGCTCCAACCTCTTGATCTTTTTTGTATTCAACGTGAAGTTGATGGATATGTTGTGCAGCAAAAAGTAAGCCTTTTTATTCCAACATCTTTGCATCTATTCAACCAGCACATCAAAAGCTACAATGCCTTCAGCTTCTTTGATTAGGCCCATAATACCCCACAAGAAAGCTTTATTATGATCCCTGGAAATGATACCTGTGCATTGAGATTTCCATTTGCTGATGGAAATTCATCAAACACACCATGCACACTGATTTTAACCATGTTATTTGGAGGGGGATACTGTTGGTTATTCATGGTAAAGTGAGATGGGAAAATAGAATTGCTAGCTAAAGAAAAAGAGAGGCTAAGTGGTATCGATGAATTAGCACAGTAGAATATCGAGTATATATAGCGTTGAATGTTATGATTACACGCAATAACCACTGCACACATGCTCCTCGGAAGTGGAGAGGAAATACACATCTTATACAAAAGATTTCTGAGATTATGCATGAGCCATAATTTGTATGGAAGAAAGCAAAAAGGAGCAGCTTTTTATCTTCAAATCCATGCACCAATGAAAATTGAGTAATTTGTCCCTTCTTTTACCAACGTATCTGCAATAGAATTGTACTCCCTAGGCACATGCTTGAAATCAATCATAACTGAGAGAAGGAAAAGAAACCTCAAGTATCCAAAAATATATCTGTCTCTGTAGTGTTTGTTTGCCTCATAAGAATCGAAACAAAAAATAACTTTTGTATCATCCACTTGTGCATTAATAAAGGTTTTGAAAGGTAAATCCTAATGTGTGGGGATGTGTTCACAATTGTGTGTTATAGTGTGATATCTTTAGAAAAACACAAAAAAAAAGAAAAAAATTTAAAATAATGATTGCCTTGTCAATATAGCCTGTTAACAAGGATAAGTACGCACCATGTAGACTTATTTTTTCATATGTCATATGTATGTTTCCTTAGTGTAAAATACCTTATGCATGATGATGTATTTTATGTTCTTGCGAAAATTCAAAACTTGAATATACGTCGTTGTTAATTTTGACGAGTATAGCATGTTATTACCCTGTGAGATCTTGGGCTTAATTTATAATTGATGCATTCTTTTATTAATCTATTTCTTTTGAGGTGAGCTATTCGTAATTGTGTATGTTGTTCTAGAACTTGCTATGAAACAGGTCGTGCACTTATTGATATTGTGTTTCTGTAAAAATGATGAAGGCACTAGGATTAACCATATTGTCCTAAACAGTACCCTTAAAAATAATTCTTACTGAGCCCCTTTGAGCCTATATCTTTTTTCTTCGTATGTCACCAAATATATCTTGAGCATAATTATTTATTCTTGTTTTGATTGACTAGTAGAGCAATGTGATATATGTTTGCGATTGGTAAAATTTTAAGTGTGGGGAAATCTTTGTTCAAGTGAGATAATTTGGTGGGAATCAAGATGATGTAGTTACTTGCTCTTAGAAAAAAAAAGAAAAAAAAAATTAATGTATCACAACAAAGTATCAAGTACTCCATTGAGATCAACGGGTGGAGTGCAATGTCATATGAAAGGGACGATCCATATACATGTACTGGTATTAAGTGCAATGTCTTGGTGACTTTTCACTGCCCTTGGTTACTGGAGAATGACTTGACTTTTAGAAACAAATTTGAGCAAGAAGAAGCTTAAGTAGAGTTTGTGTTCATTGGTTTGTACAACTTGAAAGTGGTAAAGTACATGATCTTCCTTGTTGTTTAATGCTTGTGAGAGTCTGGCCAACTTTTACATGATCTACTTTTCACGTTGGGTGCTTATATTAAAAATGCATATTATGCTCTGCTAGTTATCAAGTTTAGCCACTTGTTAGCCTATTCTCTCATATCCTACCCCCAACCTAAGCCTCATTACAACCATTGACAAAGACCTTTTGATTTATACATGCACGGAGTCTAGAGATTTTGGTGAACAAGCAAGCTTATGGTAGCACATGTGCATTTGATTGAACTTGAGTCCAACGGTTATACCTAAACACTTGCGTGATTTAAGTGTTTGTGAGGTTATTTTCCATCCAAAGTGTGCTATTTTCTTGTTGACTGAGACTTTGTGTTATTCATGATTATTTTAGTCTTTCGAAACTATGTGTGCATGCTTAACTAATTGTGCTGGTGTGTAAAGTTGAGGAACAGCATTATGTGACATCTAAGCACTAATTGTGCTAGTTTGTAAAGTTGAGGAACAACATTATATGACATCTAAGAGCTATTACATCATTAAGTTTGCATGTGTGGAGTTTTATGATATATTTCATGTTTGAGACTTGGCAGTCAGAAAAAAATTAGAATTTTGTGAGTAAATTCACTACAAACCCTCACGAGACCTTACTCGTCTCTAGGGCTACCTAGGGGTTTAAAGGGCTTGTTGCATATGCCAAATGCAACTGTGATCACCTACGGCAGTGGTACTAGTAGTTATAAGTTAGTTTTTTCTTTTTCTTGGCCCGAGGACGTGCAAAATGCTAACTGTGGGGATGTGATGAGCGTGCATTTTATCTTAATATTGTCTCTATATTTTGGTTGTTTTGTATTAATTTGGATTTTTATTTAAAAAATATTATTGTTTTATTGTAGGTATCAAGGAGTTATAATACAGGAAGGCTTGACGTTTAATTAGCAAGAGTTGGAGATTAATTTGATTAAAAATCGGATTTAATGGGCCGTTTGCGCAGTCTACACTATTTGGGCCATAACAAGAGTTCTAGAAGTCTGATTCTGACGATTCAACAGCTCACGGAAGAGATTTATTTTAAAAGTGGTCTTGAATTAAAAGTCCTACCGAATCAGCCCAGAATCAGAGTCAAAAAGTCAACTACGAATTTCCTTCTCTTGGAATTCAATTTTGATTGGAAAATCTCCTTGTATTTGTATTAAATCATTATAAAGACTATTATTAGATATATTAGATTAAAATAGAGAGATCAGATCTAATACTTGGAGAGAGAGAGAGAGAGAAAGAGAGGCAAGAGACAAGTAGCCGCACAAGAAAGGAGGAGAAGAAGCCATCAACGAAGAAGAATTCAGCCATTGAAGATATTCAATTGCCTTTGATTTTTTATTTATCTCTTCTTATGAATATGTGTTGGTTATCTTGGTATTATTTTGATACAAATTATGAACTAAACTTATATGCGTTAAGATTTTTATGAAACTCTAGTATGGAATTGTTGGTGTTTTGATAAGAAGTACAATATGCACTTTCAGTTTATTCATTCAAGTATTTTTCATGTTAATACTTGCTGTTGTATGATCAACTTTGGTAGGTTATCGAGTTAATTATAATACTGAGAGGGTTATAGTTAATTGACACAATACTTGAATGGTGCATGCTTATATCTTTTGATTATAATATTGTGACGGTATAAACATATATTGTTATCTTGCATAGCCGTGTGAAATTGGTGCTTAATTGTATTCTTGAAGTTAAATTGGCATAGATATATGTTAGTTTAATTATAAAAACTATATCATAGTGATTTCAAGAGAAACTTATAATCATTTAATTTCAGGTTAGTAAACTGTGATCTTGTTGTAGTATTACACTAATTTATCACCAACATGAACATATTAGGGGGAAGTAATTATCTTTACTAGGCTTCTCGTATCTGAACTTATCTGATTCTCTTTGTTATAGTATTAATTAGTTAATTTAGTTGTTAATTAATTAATTTAATTAGAAAACCCAAAATTTATTCTTGTGTTCTATAACTGAATTGTTTGATATTAATTGAGATTTATATAAACTTACAGTTCTTGAGGAACGATATCTGTTATTTACTTCTGTATTACTTATTTGCGATTGTGTACAATTGCACATCACTATTTTACGCAACAATCACCTTACAATCACCTTAGGCATAAGGTACAAATTGAACCAATACACTGGCGTACTATCAAGAGCAGCCTTCAAAAGAATTGTTCTACCAGCCTGGTTAATACATCTAGCCTTCTAGGTTGCCAATTTTTTATTAAATTTATTTATTAGAGAATCCCAAGATTTAGCAAATTTAGTTGATTAATGTCAGCACCTAAATAATGAATGGCATTATCCCCTATCTTAGAACCGAGCATTCTTGACCAAAATGTCATGTTCCACTGATCTTCATGAAAGCCATAAGAATGGCTTTTATGAAAATTTACTTTAAGTCTCGTCATAATGAAGAAGTTTTGAAGGATATTCTCTATGCCTCGAACAACAGATGAATCATTATCTAAATCATTATCTAAAAAGATATTTATGTCTCGAACGATTGTAAATGATCGAAGAAACCTTTCCTAATTTCTTGATCATTAGTAACCCACTTATTTCTGCACATTACACCAAGAATACGATTCTTCTTCCATTTATATTTGACAGTATTATGGAAGAATTTAGTATTTTTGTCCCCATGACCATTTGAGTAGTGATTTTTGCCTCAACATATCTGCCCTGATTTTATGTAATTCAAGAAGCCTGTCGGAAATACCAGCTCTAATTTGATCTCTAATTTGATCATCCAAGAAATAATCATCAGCTTTGAACTGTTCTTGCTATAGAGCTAAAATTTTGCTTTCCACGTTCCCATTAATCTGATGAATCCACTTTTAATAGTGTATCTTATAGATCTAATCTTAGAGTTGAAATCAACACAGTACGAATTAGTCCATTGATCCATCAATGTTGTGAACAATTTATCATTGTCCAACCATCAAAGACCTTGAAGGGTTTCCCGCCTTTATTCACCTGTTTAGCCTCCAAAAAAGTCCTCTATGATCCGAACTTTTATCATAAAGAATATTTAGATGCCAGTCTTAGGATACAAACCCGTTCCAGTTTACTAAGCATCTATCCAATTTAATTTGTTTGCCTTCTCTTCTAAAGCATGTGTAGATTACTTCTCAAGACTTAACTTCATGAAGTTCATTCTCACGTATGAATTCGTTGAAGTTCAATGAATCTATATTCCTGTAAACACAGTTTAATCTTTCAGCAATATCTCTGACACACTTGAAGTCACCTATTAAACATATCATACCTCCCCCGAATTCTGAAGCCAATTTATTGACTTTGTTCCATAATTCTTACTTGCCTCTGAGAGAATGAGGATCGCAAATATTTATAAGTGTATCAAAAGTAACAAGCCCTCCCAAAAAATCTAGTGGAGGAATACTTGTCCAACAATCCTTATCAAACAGACCTGACGCCAATTTTGCAGCGTCACTCAATTGATCACACATTGTCTCTTGGAGGCATATAATTGCTGGCTTATTAACAAAGTTTTTGACATTACTTTTGATGAAGAGTTGAGGATAAACCCCTCACATTCCAACTGAACACTGATATAAAATCCATAAAAACAAAAAGATGGATGATGGGACCAACTTATGCCCGGAGTCTGTCTTCAATTTCCTCTAGGATATGATCTTTAGGGCCAACTATTTCAAGGCCCATTAAGATACTAGATTCTAAAACACGAGCAGCTTCCTTTCTGAGATTTCTAACAGAGGAAAAAGGTTGAAGACTCTTCTTAGTCTCTTAGGAAGCTAAAAAGCTTTGACAATCTTGTTGCTACACTTTCTAGGCCTACCTCTCTTTTTGAAAATCTTGAATTTGTTCCTTTTCTGAACTACAGAGCCTAGAGACTTACCTTTGTAAAGCTTTGACGAATTAGAAGAAAAGAAATATGGAGTAGAAGATTTTTTTGTGGTGACACTAGAAGAAAAAGTTGTCTGATCTTGGTCTCTAATCGACCAAGTTGGAAAGTCCGAATTTAGCTTGAACTGACACAGAGGATGTGGCAACTGATCATTAGCTTCTGAACATCTCACAAGTTGGCTAGAAGGATCAAAATTATCAATCAAAGGAGCATCAGCAATTACTAGCGTAAGACAGGGGTTGAAAAGTGTGTCAGATGCCTCAATAGTTCATACCATATCTTCCTGAGAATTTTAATTAGATTTATTCAAATTTTCATGACTGCGACTGTTTTCATTAGCAACAGAAGATACTTTATAGTCATTGCTAGATTGAAAAAAGCCTTCCCTACCCGAAATTTCCATGATAGTAACATGATATTCTTTACCATCAACTAAAACAATTGTCTTTAAAGCAAGTTTGTCATGACTGTATGTGTTAATACACCATGTAGGATTCTGTAAACTGAATTCATTATCAAGTATATTAGACACTATCGATGATAGAGCAGAGAAGGACTCTAGATTCCAAGCTATTTTGGGTAGGCCTATGCACTCCACCAGAGCTTTGCGAGGGACAATATAGTCTTCATGAGAAACATGCCTACAACCAACAAAACCTAACCTTAGGAGGTCCAAGTTGAGGGTTTCAAAGGTCAGAAGATCCAAGAATGTGAGAAGGAATTTCCTTCTACTCAAGCCTCTTGCTAAAACCTTATCATATCCTAATAAATTCTTTGTTAAGCACCTCCGGTGTAGAAAGAGATTTAAGTGTTTCTACCACCACACTGGATTGCAGCTCTTTGATCAATATAGCATTTTTTCACATAGTAATAGCAGCACCATGAACTTACTAGTGAAGTCATTCTTAGAGAGATTAGGCTGATCTTCCGTCGCCAATCTTACACTGGAGTTCTTGAACTTATTATCTTTTACAAATTCTTCCCCAACATTTTTGTTGTCATAAGACCCAAAGAGCGGTTTGATTCTTGGGTTAAATATCAAGTAGGTGACTAACTACGTCCAGAAAACTCAAGTAGGACACTCGTTGCAAATTTGACTCGAACTGATCATCAATTAACTTAATTTGATCATTTGAAAATTGAAATTACTTAAAATTGAAATATGTTAACATGGGTGGGTAGAGTTCGTTTCGTGCTTCAATATAGTTATTAAAACTTGCTATTTGACTTAAGAAATCATGATAAAATCTGACTTTAATTCTTCTATTTTTGCGATTTCGAAAAATCAAAGTAGATTTTATCATGATTTCTTAAGCCTAATAGAAAGTTTTGGTAATCATATTGAAGCCTGAAATGAGCTCTACCCACCTATGTTACCATTTTTCAATTTTGGATCATTTCAATTTTTGAATGATCAAATTAAGTTAATTGATGATCAGTTCGAGTCAAATTTGCAATGAGTGACCTACTTGAGTTTTTTGGACGCAATCAATCACTTACTTGATATTTAACCCTTTGATTCTTGATTTTTTATCTATAGCAAAATCAAGCAATAGCAAATAATAATTAAAGTATTTCCCGTATAAGGTTTTGATAAGATTGGACGCTTCAATTTTAGAACCCAACTTAACAAAACCGTATCTTTTCCCGTTCTTGTCACGTTATTTAGGCAAAATAATATCCCACGCTTTGCATGACTTTATGAAGTAACCCAAATGTCCTTGGCAAGAGAGCCTGATCCTGAATATTAGAAATAAACACTGTTCTTTGAGCATTAACTAACCCATCTTGAGTTTTAGGCGTATGTGAGTCGTGAGAAACCTGTGGACTTTAGGTGAGCCTTTCCATCCAAGAGAACCTTTTTGAAAGTTTTGTAAGAGTTGCCATTGAAGTCCAGAGGTTTCTTACTCATGACATCAGTAGAATTTTTATCCTTCTTATCCATCAAACTCCTAGAGGAGATTTGGTAGAGCGCTCTGTTTATGAAAAAATCCACACCCTATAACGCTTCTACCACTATCCAGTCATCCACAAAGTGTTTTTTGCTTTTGATATACTCAATTTCCACCTCTGGATTGTACAGTCCGTTATCTTTGGCACCTTGGTACATACTCTTGCCATAATCTTTATTAACTTTATCTTGATGTTGGTCCCTTAATTTTATTAGTATTCGATACCAGTTCTTCCTTATTACCAGTAAAACCATTGTAGAACTGACTACCTTTAGCCATATCATTCCCTCTCTATCTCTTTTAATCGAACCATATTGTATATGGTTCAGTCATCAGTGCCAACCGAATCCCTTCCAAATCTCTCTTAATGGCCTTGTTTAATACATTTGGATGTACCACATGACCATTGTTCTTGGTAAAGGTGATTAACATATTTTCTTCATTGATTAAATTTGCTTTCCCATAAGCTGTCATATTATTGTTAGCTTACACACTAATGTGTATCAGAATTTGATATTCTGCAACATAAAGTTAATACAATAACATAATAAAGAGCTTTTAAGGTCGTAAACACAAGAATTAGAATAAGAGCTTGTTAAGATTGTAAATAAAAGAATAAGAATAAGATTTTTTTAATAAGCTAAATTTAAAGGGCGTTGGCCCTAAATGACACTATTTCTGAGAGAAATGCCCTGAATGTCACAGTTTATAAAAATGGCCCAAAATAGCACTCAGAAACACGGGACGGGTAGCGTTTAGACGATAGATCACCTAGCGTTTTGGTTTTCACTATTTGTTTTTCAAATTTTCTACCATGCCTATGAGCACATAATAAGCGCGTAAACTTGTAAGTTTACTTTCATTGATTATTTTCTTAATTAGTGGTGGACCCCTCTGTATTCACAAAAAATACAACAAACAAAATGCTTCAAATTTACAAGTTTCCCCGTTTATTGTGTGCCCATGAGAACATGGTAGAAACACCCGATTTTTTCTCTAATTTTTTTTTACCTAACGCTACATCAACTTGCGTTCTTGTTATAAATTTTTATTAATTTTTTTTGTCATGCTAAACGTTACCTTAAGTAACGTTTTGCACTTTAAAATGGTACTTTCAGGCATTTTGTTCGTATTTCATTCATATATATAAATATTTTAGTATTTTTAAAACCCAAATTGAGAATTCGTGAACCCCAAAATATTAAAAAATGTAAATAATTAAAGATTGATTCCTAGGGTTTCGGGCCTAAATGCCGTAAACCCTAGCTTTAATTACAGTTTAGGCTCTGCCCTAAACCCTAAATCGGTGTACCTTTTATTAATTTCTTTTTAAATATTTCTAAAACCCAAAAGGGGATTGGTGAACCCTAAAATGTTAAAATTGTTAAATAATTATGTCAATTTTTTAAATATTTCTAAAACCCAAAACGGGATTCTTGAACCCTAAAAAATTAAAAATTGTTAAATTAGGTTACACCCTTAAATTTTAAAAATTATTAAATAAAAAATAATTCTTGATAACGTAACATTAACCGATATTTTCGGGCTTGAAATGTGACATGGAGTGAAGTTTGAAATTTAAAAAATTAATTAACACACGAGACCAAAGATGATAATGCGTTTTGTTCACATAAAAAAAAAGCTCTACACGCTACACGAAGTAGCGTTTTGTAGAAGTTTTTTAAACGCTACGCGAAATCACGTCTCCGAGTGCTATTTTTGGGCATTATTTTAGTTTGTTCCATTTTTGGCATTCTATTTCCAAAGTGTGCCATTTTAGGCCTTTATTCAAATTTTAAACACAAAGGATAATTATAAGAATAAAGTTTTTTTTTTAAAAAAAGATTGGGTCATTGTTGTGCCTAAATAAAGATTTATTCTTGTATATAGTGAATTTAACAAGAACCTTTGAATTTAGAACGTAAATTACGTAAATTAGTTATAATGGTAATATTTAAATTGTAAGTTATTTTTTACTAAACATAATATATTTTATAAAAAGTATGTTTAAGAAATTTTAATTGTAGTACAATTTTTCATTAATCTAACCCAAAAACAGTTTTTTAATGATCCATTATTTTAAAAATTGTTTTTGAAAATTCGACATAATATTTTTTAAACTATCGTACATCCAATCTCCTTAACAATCCCATATATTTTTACGAATTCTGATTCCATATATTTATACCAATTTTCTACCATGTGTCAAAGAACACACAATAAAGTTCAAAATTTATAAGTTTACTGATTCATTTTCTTAAGTACCGGTGAACGAGCAAAAAAATTACACCACCAAAATGTTCCAAATCTATAAATTTTGACTGCACATACTAGAAAAATCGATATTTATAGATAAAGTATGAGCACTGAATATAATTAATGATTATGATTACGAACTAAGAACAACTATTTTCTTTTTTATTTTTATATTTCTTCCAACTTCATTACATTCCAAATAGAACAAAAATGTGATCTTTTGTTCTTTTTACAAATAAGAATGTGATCTTTATGTTCATAAAACAATAGGATACAATTTAAATACAAACATTGTCAATGTGATCTTTATGTTCATAAAACAATAAGATATACAATTTAAGTACAAATAGAGTCAACTATAATTTATTTATGCAATATTAATTTACCTATCATAATTGATATTGACCGTTTTAGTTATTTTTAAAATAAAATCAATATCAACATGATCATTCATAACCAAGTTGTGGATGGATATGTGGTTCAATGGTTTGAATTAGTTGAAAATTGATTAAGTAACGAATTGGTAAAAAAAATATTATAATTAAGTTATCATATTTCTCCATCAAATCACTACGTCAAGAATTTCAATCATCAAATAAACAAAAAATAAATACAAGAAAAAATATTGAAATTATTAGTACATTATACATTTGTATGTCAAAAGAAAAATTCTCTTAATTAATCTTAAATATTCCTATGTACACATACGTGCTCTTTCTGCAGCTTTATAGATGTTGAGTTTGTTCACTATTTTGCATTGCTCTTGGCCAAGAAGAAGACCAAGACCAAGAAAGACGTTGATGTAGATGTAATAGCGATATTATTAAAATTTACTACAAGACGTTGATCTTTCTTACTAAAGTCATAAAATTCTATCTTTTATTTTTAAGAAAGAGAAAGATTTTAAAAATTAGACCATTGTCTCATATAGGTGACATACAACATAGGTAAACCACTTGTCTATGATGTATCATTTAGACAACACCTAATTTGTACATTGTATGATTCCAGCTTAAATAACCAATTGAAAAAATACTTGTCTCATTTTCACAACGGTTAAACGAGACGTTGTCTGAATCATTTTGAGACAATGCATTCTAAAAATCGTTGGGCAAACTTACTCATTTGCACAACATCACTTTAGAAAGGGTTATTGTCTCCATCAACTAGACAATGGATTTTAAAGCATTGTNTCAAAGCAGTAGACTTAATCTTATTTAGGCTAAGATAAA
>PHNY01035403.1:1460-12969 GCA_003724115.2 Anethum foeniculum | reverse complement strand
AAAGCATCCAACATGGTATAATCCATAGCTATAATAGATATGAAAGATATAAATTCTGCAAATAATTTGTGGGGTGTTAAATTTTGATAGTGGTTGTTGTTGAATTTATAGGTGTTGATAATAAAATTCTAGGAGTAGGCATTGGCTATGAGTATGCGTTAATGATAAAGAACTCATTAGGAATATAAAATTATTGATAGCAACTTTCTTCAATATTGACGTAAGTATGCGTTAGTTATGAGTTGGTTAAATATTTGACTTTAAAATAATTATAAGAAAATATTGAATAAAAATTGTAGGAAGATATTAATTTGATTTGACTTGAAGAGTAATTATGAAAAAATATTGGGAAAAATCGTAGTTGAATTTTCTTCAGTAATTCAGGACCGCTCCAGATCTAATTTGACACTTGGACCACTTTAGAATTGTAGGAAATTATGTTATCTTCGCGTGAGCTGTTAAATCGTCCAATTCTGACTTATGAAATTCAAGATATGGCCAAAACAATAACGTGGGCAGGTGCAGTTAAATAAATCCGAATTTTCTTTTAATAAATCTTCAAATTAAGCTTTTATTCTTCAATCTTTCCGATTTTAGAATTTTCTTTCTTCCTACAATAAAACAATAGAATTTATTGAATAAAAATCTAAACCAATGCTATTTGGCATGAAGATATTAATTGACTTTTTATATTTGACATATTGACATGATAATGAGCGGGCTTATTTTTTTAATATTTAGAAAACTAATGTTGACATAATTATGAATTGGCTATATTTGACTTATAAAGTATATCTAGGAAAATATTATAAAACAGTTGTAGGAAGATTTTTTTAATTTTCAAGGAAAGTATTGTTGGCATAATTATGAGTTGACTTATTAGTATTTATCTGAATGAAGAATATGAGGTAATTATAATTTTTGATACTTATTAATTCAAAAAATTGAGAAAATTCAAAAAATAAGTATATCTAGAAAAATATTATAAAAAAGTTGTAGGAAGATTTTTTTAATTTTCAAGGAAAGTATTGTTGGCATAATTATGAGTTGAATTATTAGTATTTATCTGAATGAAAAATATGATGTAATTATAATTTTTGATACTTATTAATTCAAAAGATTGAGAAAATTCGAAAAATAAAACGGGACGATATGAGAGGCACCACATAAACGCCCCCGTTCTCCTTTATATAAGTATATATTGATTCTAAAATATATATTTTAAATGTTAGTCTAATTTAAAATTTACGAATTAAGATAATTATATTTGAAAAATTATTTATTTTAGTTCATTTAAGTAAAAAATCTGACTAATAAATAAAATTATCTAAACACTTATATAACTTATAGTATTCATCTACTTATCACTTATAAGTCCCTTATTCATTTTAATTCATAAATTACTTATTTTAAGATTTCCCCATACACTTAATAATAAATATTAAATATTAATTCTCTAATTTACCTACATTAGAAATTAAGAATTGCGAAAAATATATAATTTTTGTGAAACGAATCTAAAATACTAAAATGGAAATTATGCGCTTCAATTTAAAAGTTTTTAACACATCAACCGCCCTTTTTTTCTTTTCTATATATCAATTCCTATTACATGCGCTGCAGTCTGCAATGAGTAACATGTATCTGCAAAATGTTTACCCACTTAGGTTGACTTTGGCTTAAAATTAATGCCAATAGAGAAGCAATGATGCTTTAAATCTCTATCTTCTTGGCGTCGCTAAGAAAGCCATTTCCGATGTTAAATATGATTTATTTTTATTTTTTTCTTTTTGGCTTCTCAGTCTTCGAAACATTCGGGAAGAAGTCTCATAACATTACTAAGACCGATCTATAATAAAGATATAAACGACTGATTACGCTGCAGTTTCTGGTTTTTCAGTTTCCATTGGTTCTTCAGAGACCATGGGACCTCGATTCCAGGTGCATTCTCACCGACATCTTTGCTGGGATTATCAGAATTTTCTGCACCATGAGACTGGTCACTGCCAGGAGATGAAACTTCAGGTTTGGCTGGCTTTGGTTTTGGTTTCGTCATATCGGTCTGCAAAACCTGTATAGGGAAATGACATTCATAGATATGGTAAACGCGAAATAAGGAACTTAGCAATAAATTAAGAACAATATGTTGAAAAACTCAGGTAATGCTTCATCTGCCTCGCAATGATTGAACAAGAAAGACAGGTAATGCAAGGCTCCAAAATTATTTGTGCAAACATTCTGTTGAAAAAAATATATTAAATAAGATGAACAAGATAGAACTAATGCATTTATATGCCTAGTCCCTCCAAATTATTAACACTACTGGGCCATCCTTCCGAAGTAGTATGAAACAAAAGGCCATAAGAAACGTCTGTGTAGATTCTATGTATAAAGCTGATTTTACCTGTCAGAGAGCTTCAGCTTTCTTTCTCACATCAGCTAACAAAAGAACTAGCATGTTTTGGTAATGACTCCTGGTGCTGCTTTTTCTTCCTTAACCAAACTTCAGCCTCCACACATTCATTCAAAACCTATACATCCCGACACATATATAAGAGTTTTAGTAATTTATAAATGCTCTAAAAACATTGATAAAATAGAGATATTGACATCTCACTACCTTCTCTTTCTCAGCAAGCTCAATGTGATCAAACTTAGGATCATTAGCCATTGCTGCTTCTGTGTAGCTATTTATACAATAAACTAGTTGATCAGTAACAGAACCCCTTTCTGAGTGTTCCTTGTAGCGCAACTCAACAGGATCACCTCGCTGCAAGTATATCCAATCAATTAGAATCCATATAATAATAATTGGTGCACAAAGGATTTTTCACACAGAAACCAACCTTCTTAACTTCTTCAAGCTTGGGAACATATACACCCTTCGTCTCATCCTCCCCATCTTCATACAACCAATCTTCCACCTGCTGTAATATGGCAGTGAACTCTTCTCTCTCTAGATCAGTAACAAAGTCATGAACTCATGATATTTGTCATGTAGCTGGGGAGAAAACACAAACATGAGACAGACTGCCCAAATAACCGACATATTTAGTTCAAAGTTCAACTATATAGCAAACCTTGGTTTGCATCATAGGTATTGCACCATACAGATTGCTTATCAATACACAAGCATAGTCTTATTATCATACAGTCAACTTATCATAACTAATTCTGTTACAATTCCTGCTACTGCGCTCTGTTGTATATAGATATTTTACTCTCATGATTTAGAAGTTAGTTTTGTATTTTCATCATTGTCTCCCTGTAAAACTCTGAAGGTTCTTCTTCTTCTTTAGCTATGTAACAATGGAGTTTTATTCATCAATGGCAATTTGTACATATCTTTTCTTCATTACGTTTAATCAATTCATACAAACTTAAGATGGTATCAGAGCTTTATCATCCGCATCTGCTTCGTTTACGGTATCTCGTTTGATAAGACTATGCTTGTGTATTGATAAGCTATCTGTATGGTGCAATAATAGGCCTCCACAGCATTCTTTTTGTCTTTGATTTCTTCTATAACTCTATCTTGCAATGCCATTTCAAATTCCTTCTCCACTGCTTTCTGCACATCTGCAGGTGGCATTCCCCCGTAAAGTAGCTCTGTCGCTGGTTTGTTGGTCCTTTTCACCTTCTTTTTAGGAATCTCAACTTATATTCAAAAACATAAACCCGTTATACAGGGGTTACGTCTCATATTTAGTTGAGATGAATTGTGTAAATGTCATTTCAGAAAAGTAAAGAGCTATTGGTGATAAATACCTAGAAAACTAATGGGAATAATCCATATAAAAAGTTCATTTCAACTGCCAGTGGAATAAATGTAATAGTAGGAAGCAATGGCGGAGCTATCAAATATTATACAACAAATAAGACGAGGCCTTGGTAGAAATTATTAAACATTAGGGAGTAAACAAGGCTACTTAGTGCAGAAATGTGTAAAGCTGTATTTTGTATCACTTGTTAAGACAGGTGATACACTCAGCCCTTGGTAATAAGTAACAATAGCTTTTACTACAAAAGTTAACTTAGTTGCTTATAAGATAATTCTGGAAGCACTGTGGATTCAATATACCGGTTCAGCGCAACAGACATATTTGAACAAACAGTTCATGCTCAGATCGATAACTACTTGCTGCACCGACCACTCACATTGTACAAATGACAAGGAAACAGATCAGTTCGTGGACAGACACTCTTGAACACCACTAATTTGACTGTTTCTATAGAGTACCATCTAACTTTTAGAAGGCAAACTTAACACATAACAACATGTCCGGCAGATGACTCAAGCTTTTAGGACAAAATATCAAAAACTTGTTTAACAAAAGAGTAGTAGTATAATTAGCAAACAACAACAAACAGATGTCTAGATGCACAGCATATCAGTATACATTCCCAGTAAATTTTTCTGACCTTGGAAACTGTTTCCATTTGGACAGGGATATCTCCTTCAACAAATCTCATATGTAAAACGACTATAGCCATTGCTATAATATGACACCAAAAAGTGATTTTTGGTGCTAACATAGCATTTGCACTTCAATTCTAGTTCCATTTTACCACCAAATAATTCCATATTTACCTAATATATTATCCAACTCATTCACTTTAATTTAAAGTGGACCTTCTTACACTCCATTATTAGTTATTTGATTAGATGTTTGTTTCCTTTATCTACTAGGATTTCATCTCGATGGTTCTTCAAGTGTCTGCCTCTGCCAGGGATGCTTCTGCGAAAATATTATACCTACACATCTTGTTTACGCGTATGTGCATGCATCATAGGCAGCATCTCTTTTTGTTACAGTTAGTGTTCACTCGATCTATTTTGCTCATCTCACCACAGCTACGAATGAGTGCTGTGAGGAGTGCTTTTGAAGAATGTTCAATAGTTGAGAGTAACCGCACAGGAATACTTGCAAGTGATTACGGTTAGAGCTGAATCACCGTTTGGTTAAAGCTTCGATACAGAATTGCGCTTGTATAGGCAACGGGATGGTGGGGTAAAAACCGTTGTGTCCAGCAATCCGCTTTTATTTCCATTCATGGACAGATTTTTTCTAACTGATTAAAACGGAGTACTGGTATGTTATATTCCAATTCCCATTTACAGCCAGTAGCCAAGAATGGAGGCACATGTAAATGTCGCCCACTAAAACAGTAATATAACTAAGACTTGTGCTTATACAAACATCTAATAAAACATCCATTCATCAGCATAGCCACCTTGCTTGCAAAAGAAAGTTATATGACTAACCAACTGGCTAATGTCTAACTAATATACTAGACCCTAAAATAAATATTCCCAAGTTGGTTAAGTTGGTTCATCCTAATTTCTAAATACCCAAAAAACGTAGACCAGTTCCATGATTCAATCCACTATTAAAAACAATGGATTTAATAACGGACCCTGGTATGGTGTACAAGGACACCAAAATAAGAAGAAATTGGAAATACATCATGCAATCAGTTCATTCTTCTGAAAGTGACTACATATTTTATAACAAGAATATATAAGCAGGCCTTCGTTCACAAAAAGGAGATCGAAATTACCCATATAACTGCAAAATACAAAAATAAAAAAAAAATCAACAATTCTGGCTCGGAACAACACAAGAAAATATATATTAAAAGAAAGAATAATAAGATAAAGCATAGAGCGCTAATACTTACCAGATTAATAAATCACATAGATTGATGCCAAGTTCATAAAATTGATTAGCAAAATCTACCCCAAAACCCTCATTTAATATCTTATAGCAACTACAAGAATCGACCTTATCAGTTCGTAGCCATGACGACATTGAGAAAATAGTAAGAGTTTGCAGCACATTGAATTTACGGAACACTCTGTTCGCTTGCTAGGATATTACAAGCCACATAAGAAATTATAAAAACTACACATCACCCCTCTAAGACCATACTCATATTATCGTTAAATAGAATCAACCTCTCACATATCAGCATCATTCATGCAGTGCATGCAACATGATTGATGCTCAGAACATTGAAATACTATAGCATGACAGTAAAAACAACAATAAAAATAATGTTACCTTTTATCATAGTAACCATCAGTGAGTATAGACGGGCCACCTGATGAAGCAAATAAGTTGATACATGTTAGAAGTAGGACATTTGTGCTGAGCTTGCCACTGTCATATTAAGAAAAAAAAATAATAATAATAATTGACCTGTTAAGTTGATCCAATCTTGCCTCGCCAAAAACCATATTAAGCTTGATCGGGGTAACATTATCAGCTCTGACGAGGATCAATTCTATGGGAACTCCAACCTTATCCCATATTATTTGAAAAAGCTATTGTAATAAGGGAAAAAAGAATTAATTACCCAATTTATAGGTCCAAGAGTAAAAAACCAGTACTCTAATCTTTTATCATAAACATGAAATATAGACGATGTATTGTGAAATGCATGGACAGCAGTATTACTGTTAATATTGCTACTGTTTCTGGTACTATGACTGACATAATTGTCACTCCCCCTGTTAATAACTCTCCCGGACGAACAGTTGTACTATGTTTCAACATATTTGTTTATTAACTTGTTTTTTTATTACTAGTTACAGTACAAGAAATATGTTCTGTAGAAAGTGCTTTTCTGGATCTGTTATTAATAGATTCTATACGATCCTTTGCTTACAAGCTAAGACATAGGACTAAGGTCGCATACAATCTAACCTAACATGCTTACCTACTACTAGGAGGGCAGAGAGTAAGAGGTCCATTTTCACATTATTTCATCTAACTACCTTTAAATAACAAGTAGAGACTTCAAAGCAAAGTTAAAGTAAGCTTGCATCATACACACATATCAAGATACATCTGACACTTCTCAAAATATTCTCATTATTATCTTGACGACACTATCATGAAACTGTACTAAATAAACACTAAAATTCACATAATTAAAGTACAATACCTCTAAGAAATTCTGAGTAGGTTTCCCTCCGCACTTGATTATAACATCATTATTATCTTGACGACACTATCATGAAATTGTACTGAATAAACACTAAAATTCACATAATAAAAGTACAATACCTCTAAGAAATTCCGAGTAGGTTTCCCTCCGCACTTGATTATAACATCATTGACATTGATTCCAGCCAAATCAGCAGGGGAATCTGGTATCACCTGCACAAGGATGCACACATGCAGGGCGGTGCAATTAAGAAACACATTTCAGTCAGAATTTTTTTTTTTTGTCTACTTGGGCATTATTGTACGGCAAAACGTTGAAATTAGTATCACCTCAAATAATCCTAAATATACATATATTTTTTTAAACTGGTTTATCTAATCCTAAGTCCTAACACTACCAATAGTGAGAAGTCATCAACACTAACAATCCTATGGTTCTCATGATTGTGTATATACACCAGAAACAAGAAATATGAGATGGACATAAATGGAATTTAAAAGTACATGACAGGGCACCATTATTTCAGTGACTACTAAAAAATTATACCTTCTCAACAATTATGCCTTTATGAGCATCAGGAAACTTTGTGGTCACCCTTGCTATAAGACCTAGATCAGCTGCATTCAAATTTGTTGCTTCCAGCCCCAGAAAAGGTCGGCAGCATTGCCCACTGCAAGTAACTAATTATTATAACATGGGTAATTCAATTCTTACTAAAAAAATGCCACGAGAAAAATGCAACAGATTTAGCAACTTAAGTTCATGTAGACTATTGAGTATGTCACAAGAGAAATGTAGTGAGGAGGTGCTAAACAATACGGCAGTACCCCAAAAAAAATCTAATGTGTGATTCATGATATTATTTTGGTAAATTTAAGTAGGTAAAAATGAATACAAATTACAACATAGATATATTTATAAGTCATACAAATTTAAAATGTGCAACTGAACTAGGGAAACAATAACGTAAATCATGGATAGTTTAATTCTAATAAAAAACATGAGATTATTCGTGAATTAAGTAGGAGAAAGAATACAAATTACAACATAGCTACATTTATAAGTCATGCAAATTCAAAATGTGTAACTGAACTAAGGAAACAATACAGTAAAACATGCCACGAGAAAAATATTATTCAAGTAAATCCATAACACTAACATTCGTCTTACAATAAAGATCCGGGCCAAATATTATTCATAAACATTAAAGCATAAAATTATACTCGTTATGTACCTATACTTTTTGTGGTGTTCCCACCACATAGAAGCTATCTGAATGGGCAAACATGGAGTTGAATTGGGATCATAAAATGCAACACCAATCACTTCCCCAGAATAATTTATCAACGGCCCTCCATCACCGCACTACAACCAGATGAGTAGTTGGTAAAATAATAATTGATAAGTTGTACAAGACATACAAGCATAAAATAACATAATGCACAAAGACAATCAATCATTTAAAAACACAGGCCCTCAACATTATTTAACAACAAAATAACTTCAAGGAGCTATTTTCCTAGACTAGCAACCCCAATTTCACTTTCTATATTGCTTACCCCTAGGTACCCACACATTCTTGGACAATTTAAAATTACAAAGATGTCCACATAACCAAACCATGACCCCAGTTATTGTTGAACTCAAACTCTAAAAGGTATGGAACATTGTATATTCTTTTTGCCAAGTACAATTGTATTTTTTTTTTTTTTTGTCACATACAACAAAAGGAAAAAAAAAGTAAAGAGGAACCATCATTGCACTCGACCATAATGTATATTTTGTCACAATTGACACGCATAACTCCTCCTAATTTAAAATATTATGAACAAAACAGAGTGGTTATTGAAATTTTGTTGCGTTTGGTCAATTCCATTTAAATTTCAATGTTTTTTCCTCATTTTTCTTTAGTTTTAAGGACGAGGACCCATCATAATATATCATATTTCTCTAACTTAAGAAAAATGCTTAAAATTCTAGTAAACATTAACCACAAAAGGCAAAGACAAAGTTACCCTTGTGATTTTGCAATTCGTCATGAAAACCTCTTTGCAGTCGTATTTAGTTCGTTCAAGCCTGGAAAAAACAAAGACATCAATAATAAGTAATCAAACTCATTCTTACTCTTATTTACCACTACATTTGACACATCAAATTTGGATAAAATGATAAATGTATATTGACACCATATTACAAATCAAAAATGTTTCAATCAAGAAAAGATGGATACATACAGGATGTACACAATTTTGGACATCATATTGATATATAGTAATCATGTAGATATTCTTACCAATATTCACCCGGAGCAACCATTGGTTGATATGGTTCAGCAAAATACCTCCCCAGAACAATAACTCCATCCCCAGGGGTAAGCTGCTCAGATGACCCCGAATGTGGACTTAGGAGAAAAGATGGCTGATTACTTCGACTTGAATGAACGTCTATAGAATCATCCATTCGTGCCCTCTTTGCATGCTTAAGAGGTGGATGACTTGTTCCACTTGGATAAATGTCTGCTAAATCACCATCCTCCTGTGCCAACTTCGCAAACTTCGCAAGTTGAAAATGAGGCAGAGGAGTCTCTAATATGAACTTCAAGACAGCTAGATTGTAATGGAAGTCATGAGCACACACTTCTCCTCTCGTATATGATTGACCATCAAAGGAGTGTGCACAAACCTACAAAAGAAAAAAGAAAAAAAGAATCACATTTAGTTTCCACAACTCATCTTTGATAATACCAAATATGAGACTAAAGAAGATATTATACAACAAAAGAACATTACATGGCGAGCAATGAAAACAAATTAGTTGAATCTTTAAACAAACTTAAGACATAGGTAATGATTTAGTAAGATAATTGTTGAAAATTTACCTTGAGATCATCAGCCAACACATTTTCCCCGAGCTTTCCGGAAGTATGGCGCCTAATAAGATTTGCTGAAGTAAGTACCATAATGGTATCATCATATCTCTCAATGATCGTGCCAGATCCTGGAATCAATTCACCACCTTGTACAAGAGAACATAATTAATTAAAAAAATTGAAAACATATGCATTAATAAGGAAAAAAGGAAAACAGCCATATGATACCATGATAAGCAGTAAGGGCCACGACGGAATGCAAAGCACGTAAAGCAGCTAAGTTAGTGTAATCATCAACAAACCAATTGCATTTAAATTTGATGAACTTTGGCCACTTAGGAAATATATCAGTCATATAGCATCTTTGGGATTCAGCTGTATACATAACAAAAAACAAAATAGAGAGATAATTAGGTAATGATTGGCTTTAAAAAGACAAATCATATTGTAACAATAGCACTGTGAGCTAGCTAGCTAAACAATATAGACATAGTTTGTCAACAATAATCAAAAAGTTTTTGAACGGAGCGCCTGATTAATTCTTTTTCAAAATAAGAAAGGGCAGGCTTTAGAACATAATGCCATCCATTAGGGATTAAATTGGTATACCAGGGCGCGGGCGGTTCCGCCTCTTGTTGAGGAGCCCCATTTATTAATATTTCAAATAAATCCTCGAGTGAATCCACCGTCTTCCAATCTATTTCTTGCAGTTTGATGATTTGGTAAATGTATAAGGCTAGGCCGATGTAAACAACAGGCTGTTATCTTATTACAGAATATGCTCCCCAGGAATAAGAGAAATTTCACGAGAATTCTAAAAAATAGCTTACCCCCCTTTAAGTGTATTTTGAGTATACGGAATCCCATTTTTAGGAAAAAAGCTTCTATCTTTTTACCCCTTGTGCCAAACATTTTGTATTTGCTAAAATAAAAAATTTAACATAGGGTGAATAACAATCACAAGCACTTACCCACATGTTTAATGTTTAATACATAATTCTAAACGTTTAGCTATAAAAAAAAAAAAAAAAAAACTCACTTAGATAATCAGACGGAGCTGGAGCTGGTGTCCGTTTCCAAGCATTCTTCCATCTTGTACCTTGTCTATACATGCTACTTGCTGGAAGTCCAAAACAACAAAACAACATAAGTTAGTGAATATTCGATTGGTATAATGAAACTAAATCTGATAATTAGTACTCGAGTTAGATTGTAAATAAGTACTAGCACCTTTCGCTTCCTTTCTTCTGCTTTCTCTGAGTTGAGTTAAGTTGCGATTGATACTCAACCCCTTATCGTATTTTCGTATAAGATCTTTTTTCAATCCTAGGATTACTTTTATAATTGTCAGACCTAAATCATATCCGGACCCGGACCCGGACCCGGACCCGGACCCGGACCCGACCCCAACCCCTATTACTTCTTGTCTTTTAACTTTGAAATATTATCATTGTCAAAAAAAAAAACTTTGAAATATTATATTATATCTTTTAACAACAAATTTTGTAATTAAGTTATTTATCGAGTGTTATGTTAATTAATAGTGAATCCCGACCGGCCATCTCTTACAATTGAGTTTGGATATTTTATTTTATACTAGAAAATAAGCCGCGTTTCGTGGCGGCATTATAATAATATTTTTAAAAAATTATTATACATTATTTTATTATTAAATATGATAACACC
>PHNY01035400.1:10274-20857 GCA_003724115.2 Anethum foeniculum | reverse complement strand
TTAAATGTAATATAAATAGCTAATAATGATTACATATTAAATTTAAAATTAGATACTTTAACATAATATTATGTAATATAATATGTAAAAAGTAAGTTGGATCAAAATATTTGGATCACTGTTGAAGTTCGTCAGAAATTTGGATCAGAGTTTGGATCAGTTGGTGATCCAAATTTGGATTTTTTGGATCACAATCGCTGGAGATGACCCGTTTGATTCATGAGATTTCAACCGGTTAATGGGAATGAGAACGAGGTTCTAATACATTTTTGTATTGAAATCTATTCTCATTCCCGTTAACCGGGTTGGAATCCCACGATCCAAACTGCCCCTTGATGATTGCAAGTAAGAAGCTGATTTTATTGTAATAGTGAAAAAATCAGTATCTATGATTTCTGGCCAGCAGAACACCTTGCGGAATTTCCGGATTACTGAAGAGTGAAGAGAGAACTAAATTTAATCTAGTTCTCAAGTATGAATTATAATCTTTTAAACCACTTCTAACTCCCCAGGTTCTTCCAGTATGACACTATCAATTTTGACAATAACAAAATGTTTGAGAGAACTGACAAGGCATTAACATGGCAACATATTGGAAAAACGAGTAATCTTATTACATTATTATCTTCATGCAATGCAAACTCTACATGATAAAACACCACTCATAAAAAAATTAGTAAATCACACAATCAAAGCATGAGCTATAGCTCGATTTGCATCAAGAGATGTAGTTTCATACACCGGCAATTCCTCGCAATACCTTTGGTTTACGGAATCAAGATTATCAAGCTCAAACAGATCAGAACTCGTACAACTTTCACAATCCTCGTCGTCATGGTCATTCATCATCTTACATTCTTCTAATCTCTTTTCATAATTCTTTAACAATTCCCTTGCACGTCGATTCTTTTCCATTACTTCTTCCCCACATATTGAGTTCCTCGCAGGAATATTAGCTTTATTAGCTCTTCCATTATCTTTATATATACGATCCTCGACCTCGTCCATTATCACACTGATCATCGGATAAAACCTCACAGATCTTTTTGCACCGTCACTTAATTTCCCTCGTGAAGACGGAGTTTTGCTCAAACATGATGTCGAAAATGATGAGGCCGATGAACATGCTGATGCAGCATTAGCAGATATATATTTTCTCTCGTCAGTTTTCACTTTCTTAGTGTTTCCTGTAGATGTAAACAGAGAGTTGAGAAAACTAGCAAGCCTACTACCTGGCGAAACTGGCTGTGTTGCTTTCGATTTCTTTAGATCGCCATACATCTTCAGGGCTTTGGACTTGGCCTTAACAAAACCTCCGCATTCATTCTTTAGTTTTCTCTCTGAGACGTGCATTTTGTCGTTTCTGTGTTGTTGTTGACAGGAAGAACTTGTTCTTACAGCTAGTTTTGATTTAAGTGAATTAGAAGTTTCCGACTCGGATGATGTCCAAAACGAAGAATCCGAAGAGGTAGAACAGGAATTGAGACCAAAGGATTGCTGAAAATAATTTGTACTAAGATGGCCATAATATTCTGCACTGGCTGATTTTCTTCTGCCAGCTGTTTTTTCATAAAACATCAGGTCCACGTCTTTCTCCGTCTTTTTTCCAGTTTTGTGTTGATCTTCATCTGCTGCTGCTTTTGTTGGTGCCTGATCGTCGATAGAACGATAAATTTGGTCGAGAAGAGATGAGGAAAATGAAGGATTTTTGCGCCTTGCAATTGGTTTGCAACGACTCATATTATCCATAACAAGTTATTTTCTTTAAAATAAAATATAACTGGAAAGACTGGAGAACTTAGAGTAACTACTCTTGCTTCATGGATATCAAATGAAGGGCTAGAGAAAGTTTAATAAATATGGTGAAGAATGGAAAAAAGAATGAGAAATCTGACTGTAGAATGGACAAGAGCCGGGCATGCAGTTATATATACTCAACCTTCGAGACTTTTATAAATTTAAAATGTTATATCTATTTGTAGTGCAATTACTTTTTTCCAGAAAAAAAAAAAAAAAAAGACTTAATCGGAGGCCTAAATATCACAAGCTGAAAAATGCACAGATAAAAAGACCCAAATATCACATGAGATGCGCATGTTGGAGAAAAATGCATTTTTAACCTGCGAATTTAGAGTTAAGCATTTCTCATGGTAACTGGGACAAATCTTACATAAATTTAATTTACGCAAGTGCGCATGTTTAATATGAGTATAAAAATAGAAGGCAAGGTAGGTCTTCTTGACAATGATTGTACCCGTGCTTAGCAAACTTCACACACATTATTAGATCAATCTTATTCTTCAATTTAAGTGAGAAACAGGAAGAAAGTACTACTGCAATGAGATTAAAATAAAATCCACTAAAGCTAACCAACCGTGTGGAAATAGGGCATAGGTAATTATAGAGATTCCATTCACTTAACGAAATAACCTGTTGAAAAGTGATGGTTGGAAATCAGTCAATTGAACAATTCAAGGTTTGTTTATAACGTTCTTGATTAAAAACGGCAGTGAAATACTGTGTACTGAGTTTACTTAATCCGTGTCGTGTGAGTATGTTATACACGGCATGGAGAGGACAATATCAAAACATATTTGATATATCTCAATCGTAAGTAGTGTTTATTATCAACAACGACAAAAATTTTGAAGCACACATAAAAGTAAACAACCCCTGGTTACTGATTTGTGGACCCAATACAAGTCAAAAATATGGAAGACTGGCAATACAATAGTCATCGGAAGACATAATTACAAAATGTAATGACCATTATTTGTCATAAGCAACCCAGATATAAAAATAAGCTACAAAGCCTAGAGCATAACTAAACAAAGGTATGTAGAGAGTAGTATTAATAATCATAAGAACATGGGAACCCAATATCGTAAATGCGTTTGGTTCCAAATACCCTACTTATCAAATACATATGACCTATACTAGCTTCTAACAAGATTCAAAATTAGGTAGACCTTGTGTGCAGTGAACTCCATGCCATGGTCTTTCCGGTGCCCCCTAACACAAATTATAAATATGCCAACTCTATATACAATAGAAACAGAATCAGCCCACATGCTCATGGCTTTGGACTCACTCCACAAGTCATTATAACAAGCTGTCTTTTAAGTATCAAGCTCCCTGTGGTCCTCAATCCTGATCAGTATTCCTAAGACATAATTTACTGTTAAGAGCTATACAAGTGTTCGAGCTTCCAGACTAAGCAAAAGTTGAACCTACCGCTTTAGCAATCCGGTAAAATTTTACCACTCTTCTAGTTAATGTTACGAAATTTTGAAGGAGTAATTACCTAAATTACCAGGCACGCGAGGGGGTGGGAATGAGCATTTGCACTAACTAATAAGTATGAATCCATGTCAGAACTAATTATTAAGAGGCACAGGGTCATGGCTTCTAGATGGTTGATATATTTTACAGGAGAAAAATATAAAGAACTTGCAGACGGGAAAAGGGAGAAACATATCATTATACAACTAGAAAAAGAAAGGTCACTGCATCATCTAACATTTTTTACTCTAGTTCCAAAACTGGGATTACAATGTAGAATTCATCATCAAGTAATACTACACTATAGAACTCCTGCACAGACACTTCGGTACCCACTGAAGAAATTATGCATTCTTGTTATGTAAGCTAGAACTACATGCCTCAATTTGGGCAGACTGGTATATTTTTAGATTATTTTCATCAGAAATTAAAACCAGACTATGAAAAAAAGGGGGCAGACGTATAAACCAGAGCCTGCACTAACCTGATAGACCTCCAAGTAATTAAACCATTTGGGGATATATAATATTTCCAATCCGGCTATAAAAACATGTGGATGAACTATAAACCGATGCCTGCTCCTATCCTAAAAAAACCTGCATACAACCATTTAAAGGTTGACAGGCATAACATCCCCTAGATCACAGATATAAACCAGAAAGAACTCGACACAACTCAATGTACTGATTTGTAGATTAAGTTAGTTTTGACGAGAAAAGGGGCAGACAGAGGAGAAGACTTCTAGATAATCAGCTCCAATCCCCCGCAACAAAAAATTCCCGGATTGAAAGACCTTCAGAAGTTCCCTGTCCAATTCATGTGGCCCAGCTGAGGTTGCTGAAAGGCATTAACTTGGGTTGCTGGCCCCCCTGCAGCCAACCCAACTCCCAAACTACCACCAACAGCAGGATGGTGCGGACTGGGGATTCCAGCAGGTTGTGGAGTATGGTACATGCCTGGAAATTGTACGTGAGGAGATTGTGCTGCTGCATTAAACGAGGCATGACTGGTATGGGAGGGCAAATATGCAGCATGAGGTGTTTGTGCAGTCATATTGTAGTATGAACCTGATTGCATACTAGGTAGGTCCCTCTGACTCATCCATATTTCAGAAGTCTCAGCCTGTCAAAGATCAAGTAATCAGTCACAACAAACACCATGCCATTCATAAACTTCTTCCATAAACAAATAATTAAGTAAAATAATCTAAGATGGCACTGGAAATAAACAAAAATTAGCAGGGAAACATAGGTATCATTAGACAATGTAATTATGAGAGATGCAGAGTTGTATAGATAACAGCACCTAAAGCTTTCCAGTCAGGCAAGGCCATTAGGCTGAGATAAAATAGCAGTGCAGAATTGACAACACAAAATAATAATTACATTCAAAACAATGACATAATAGATTAATGGTCCACAATATAACAGAGTTTGATCATATCCCAGAAAGATGACTAAAAGAAAGAAAAAAGTTCACCTGTGGATTTGGAACATAAAGATTCCCATCTTTGTACTTCATCCTAGACGAATCTTCAAGTCCAGTTGCACTACCACTAGGAGCATTGACAGCATAACCATTTGGACCAGCGAAATTCCCGAACCCATTCGGGTTGCCAGTGGGGACTGGTTTGAATTGCTGGATTCCATACTTAACCCCACCAGCAGGTAAATGGGAGCTACCTCCAGGTCCGGGCATCAGCAAGTAACTGTTTCCGTTTGATGGATGAGGATAGGCAGGGTTACTCGAATAGCCTGCTGGCACAGCCATTGGTGGAACATAAACCGGGGAGAGGAATTGACGATATGGCATAATATTAGCATAATGAGAAACATGAACTTGTGGGTACATTTGCGCCAACTGCGGTTGTTGCACCATGGCTATCGTGGATGATGGGATGCTATTTACTGTATGTGAGCTTATAGCCTGCAACTATACAGACAGAAAGGAAGAAGCAATCAGGAGCTGGCATTGTCATGCTCATATGTGGCAGGAGAGATGCGAATGAGATACAAGTTGTACAAGTAAAAGCAAACTGAAGTAATACCTCCTGAGGTAACTGCTGATTTTGCACCCTTGCAGTTTCATCGACAGCTGATCTAAAATATGGATTATCATACATGGTCTGAGGATCATATGCCTGTATACCAACAACCACAAATAAGGATGTTAGATTGAGATTGAAAATAAAGGTAGGTTTACCAAAAACCATATTTCAACATATAGTCTATGGAGATACAAAAGGTAAATGACCTATACACAATTACCTGAAAAACAAATTTATTTGAATTGAATTGAATTGAAAATAACAGAATGCATGGATGTTAAGAACTGTGTAACACTTCCAGCGATTTAAGATATAAGAGGACCAATATTATACCTGACAGGGACCAGCACCGAGATTATTTTGTTTCATTGCATTATTGGCAGCTTCCTGTTTAGAGGACAGTTAATTCCTATGTTCACATTTTAGAGTTGGCTTTGTTTTTGTTCAGCCCATATGGTTTAGGCGTAAGTTGTTTTATTATTTTGTAAAAACTCCTGTACTTCGCATCTCTTCTGTGGTTAAGATAGCTGGGGTAACAATTCTACTTCGAAAAACCACCCTAGTCTTTTAGTTTCATGTTCTTAATTTATTGTATTCTTTTATTGATTGTTTGATCAAATATCAATAATTGAATGCCCGTGTAGAAAAATGTATGCCGACATTGTTCACATTTTACTAGCTAATTTACTTAGATAGTAAAATGTGGAACTCTAAACGATATTCCACCTATAAGGTTCAATATAAAAACCAAGAACAAACATTATAAACAGAAGCACAAACCCAGTAGAGGAGCATATAATATTTAACAAACTCATTTATAGTACTCACAGAAAAAATTGGTGGAGGATCCTGGTTCTGTTGCGACTCAGATGGAGTGTAAGATTGACTGTTATCATGGACCAATCCAACATCAGCATTGTCCAAATCCTGAGGACCTGAAGATTCTTTCCTACCAGTCAATTGCAGTTCAGATACTGCTGCAGATGCAGGGGAACTGGTACCAGAATTGTGAACATGTTGATCTATCAACCCTTCTTGCTTACTTCCAGAAGATTCATCACCAGAAGACTCGGGAGTAGTGGCTGATACACTGTAATACATCTCACCTAATCAGTTCCAGTTAAGGTGTTGCAAATCTACTAGACAATAACATTTTAAAACATAAAAAGAAAAACTGAGCACAATGAATTGATTAAGCATAAATTACGCATAAACAAACCCCATATATATACGGCTTCTAAATTAATAAGAATTCCCGCCGAGTCATCTATGACCACAACTTACAACAAGACTCGCATTGCGAGCAAACAAGTAAACTGCAGATTTAGGAAACAAACCTTGCTGAAGGATCAATTGATAGCTCCTCAGCACCCTCAACTGCTTCAAACCCAGGATTCCTGGAAGGCTCGAACTCTGTCCCCACACTGCCAAAAGTCACTCGAAACTTGTCAGTTGTGGAGACTCGTATATGTGGAGCTATAATCACATTCTGGTTGTCGGAGATGTCTATACGTGATGGCAACTGAGTTGGTTCTGCTTCCAAATTCTTTGAAGCATCAGCAGGAGGGGAAGCAGATTTTGATGGTGTTCCAATAACTCCAGGACCGGTGCTTTGTTTTTGGCTTGATTTAGGTTTCCACTCCTTGTTAGAATGAGAAGAAACTACACAACAGACCTTGTGATCAGTTGTTAGGAAAACTCAATACATTTGTCATCAACAAATTTTGAAGTGCATTAAGTCCTTCATTCAAAATTCAAATACATAAACTGGCTGCAGCAGGGTAACCACATTAAGATTTGCAACAGGCACTTCCTAGGGGTTAGATATCTTTTTTATTTTCAGGTTTCAGAATTTCGAGAGGGTGTATGGCTTGGATTAGAAGGTGAAGAGTCCCCCTCCCCCTCAAAACTACGTCGATATTTGAAAGCTAGATAATGCTTCATGACCACCATCCTAATTGCCCGCAAGGCCGAGAACCACACCATAAACTATAACTATAGAGTAAACACTCTAACTAAACAATGAAAGCAAACACTACTCTATGAGTTGCATTCAGTAGGCAAAAAGAAAACAGTAATTTTAACAATAACAAAGGGTGCTTTTATACTCCTTTCACGGTTAAGTATCACAAACAAAAGACAACATTAATATTATGCAGAGAACCAACATTGAAAGATCTAGTATCAAATTGCAATCCCTGATATAGTCTGCACTAGTAGCAAATGGCTCTTGCAGCTACCTTGTACATATATGATAAATTTTAAGTTCCAATTTGTTATTTAGCAAAAAAAAACTTCCAAATTTGTTGATTTAAAGATTTACTTAAATTTGAACATAAAATGGGGGTAAGAACAACCTTCAGTAAAAAGAAAATATATAAACATTTAGTAAAACTAGACCTAGCAATCGTGTGGTGGTCGTCTACTTTCATGTTCCCTGTCACAAATGTCAAACCCACAAACGGCATTTAATAAATTTGTATACGCTACATAAATTTGTGTTGTGTTTTCGTGACATATATGACAAAAATTCATTCTATAGTATTATGATAGATAAAAAAATATAACTTTTAATTTTAAATTTTAATATTGTAAATTACTTTTGAACTTATAACACTACTTTTATTAGTTTCCAAAAACTTTTTTGTTTTATAACGTTACATATAAAGTTTTAATGTTAATGGATTTTTAAAATAAGATTATAATTTTATAATAAATAGATACATATTATTTTGTGTTGTGTCACCAAATTGTTCACCCAAACATGAACCTCACTCTAGCCATGTAGTTCCCGTTTATGATTTTCCGAACCCAAGCAATAATTCTTTTTGTCTTTCCCATGTGGTGTACAAACTTGTCGGGTTTAGAAAAACCTTGCATAACCTTAAAATTGTCAAAAAGAGTTCAAAACAATTTTCAGGACAAAGGGAGAACCAAGGCACCTAAGAATACAAATCTGTGTTCCATCCGTCACTCTAGAATGAGCATTCACAGCTATACAGTATTAACATAAGAAAAACAGTTCTGCAATTTAAGATTACCTTTCTGATGACCCGCAGATTGATGCTGTCTGTTAACATGCTGATTACTGACAAGCGGCCTATTGACTGAAATGCTCCTCGCAGTCGATTCATTAACATGAGTTTGAGTAGGATGGCTGCTTTTAGACATGGAAGCAGAAGATCTAAATGAATCTCTTGACGGACCATCACGTCCCAAATGTGAATTAGGAAAAGAATTAGATTGTGTTGATGAACCTTTCGCAGAACTTTCTGTAGGCAGACGACGCACACCAACTGCCCCAACTTCACGCTTAATAGCTCCAATGTTAGCAGCTGGTCTTGAATCAGGCGAAGGTACATGTACAGGATCAGAGGATGAAGAGTAAACCCCCGCCACAGTGTTGTTTGATGAAGTTGTAGATAGTTGGGAATCATTTGTATTCTTAGTTTGCATCTGTGTAACAGCCTTTTTAACTGAGGCTCTATTATCCACCAAAGATTCTTTCTCATCATTAATCTGAACACTCCTGGGCTGCCTAGGCTGTGGATCAGTTCCATTTGAATATTTTGGTGAATGATGCCCAACCGGCTGTTTCTGATTTTTCAAAGTAACGTCCATACTGCTGGGAAGGAAAATAAATTAACATGTTTATTACACAAAATTAAGGGGAAAGTTTACAATTCTCGGACATCCTGAGGTTCATGTGGGAACTTGAACCTCTTATCATGTGGGAAAACCTGCATTCCTGGAAGGGTAATTTCTGAGAAGAGAAAAATTTACAAGCTACAGAAGAAAAGTAAAATACCTCTTATCAGTAAACTTTTGGACTTCTGGTTCATTTGAAGATATTTGGCTTTGCAGGGGAGGCTTTATCTTGCTGCTTGTCTTATGATTAGTTCTATTGTCCCTCACAACACGGAACTCTCTACTAACCTTTGCATCTATAGTAATAAAAAAATCAATTAAAAGATAAAAAAAAGGTTAAAGGCCTATATTATAAACGACCAACAGCAGAAATTACGGCTGAATAATCTCAAATAAGTATACTAAGAACAACAGAAAAGGACATATAAATTCAAAATAAGGTGCTAATCAACATGCAAGTACGAAAGTAAGCACAGCATGAATAGGTTAAAGAGACTTGAAGATCCAGAAGAAATATATATATAGACAGTTCAGAAATACAAGATCCAAATACAGGCCGGTAGGGGACAATAAACTGTGTAAACCAACAGAAAAGAGTACCTGCCTATTAACATACCTAGACTAAAGCAGAAGTATAACAACTTAGTTTCCATATACAGTATAACAACTACGTATCCAAATACATAGACTAAGTTGTTTCAGTAAAGGAGATGCTATTTCCCAATTGCCAGTTCAACATCACTCAAATGAACTACATCTGTAACATCTTATCAGTAAAGCTGGACCATAAAGAAATTTGAATATAAAATATAATATAATCAGTTCTCCCTACCAGGCAAAGAATTTCGAATAGTTCCTCTGCTGCGGATATTGTGATCAGAATGTGCACTTTGTTGGGTCCCCTGATTTAAAGGTTCACTATGCTTTCTTTGTTGTGATGCAGTATAGACCATGTTCGTTGTAACCTGACACAAAAACTTTGTATCACTAAATCTTGAAGTAAAGGTAAAACACATCTACGAGAAGTAACATTAATAGCTTTTGAATAAGAGATGGTACAGTGTTTTAATGGCAAGTGTAATGTTAGATACATTCCTGCCACCCGCACTCCAATATTAAGAATGCACAAACAACAAAACCTAAAAGTAAAATACAAAACTAATTCCCAATACAAAGAAATCTACAGATAGAATTTAGAAAAAAGCAATACCTCTCTCCTTTTGTCTCTTTTTCTCTTCACCTCGTGAAATGGATCTGAGTATGGAAAAACGTGAAAGAAAAATAAAAATAAGATGAAATGAATGTAGACATAGCGACAAAACATGCAGTACAACATAATTAAGTTGTTAAATAATATATAACCTGAAAAAATTTTGAGCAGAAATATTCCAAACAATCCTTATCGGATGAATAAATATCACCAAAAATGACATGCAAGCACAAAAAAGTAGAGCACATATAAATCATTATCTTCCACTTCGAAAAAACCATCATAATCAATCTAAAAAAGCAGATGGTGAGGGTAAATTAACCAGCAAAAGTTCTCATCTAGAACAAGGAAAATCAACTCAAAATTCTCAGAAGCCAAAAAATCTCTTACTATAAA
>PHNY01035362.1:1144-11503 GCA_003724115.2 Anethum foeniculum | reverse complement strand
TATATTTGAGGGGTCACAGTATGCAGTATTTGTTTATGATTCAAGAATTAAGTATGGATAATGGAATTAATGACCGTAGCGACCCGGATCCCCGACCCCGGATCTGGGGGCGTTACACCAAGTACTTTGTGCCACTCATATCATTATGAACTCCCAAGACATTCATGATTTCATGTTGCTTATCCCGCCTTACATTTGCACTGAAATAGACACCAGATTTCTGATAGTTCACAGCTTGACCTGACACACTTTCATATGAGTTGAGAAGAGCTTTAATCGTCTAGGCATCTCCATTTGTTGCTTTTAAAAAATAGAAAGCTATTATCTGCAAAGAGTAGAGGAGTAATTGAAAGCACGGTTACACTAACTTGACAACCAGAAATACTGCCATAAATGTTGTTTCCTTAAGAGAATAAGATAATCCCTCTACAGAGATGAGAAATAAATAAGGAGAAAACGGGTCTCCACGTCTCAGTTCTCGAGTCAGATTTATAGGACTTACCATTGAACCATTAAAAGACACCTTATATTGAACCATCGTAACACAAAGCATGATCCACCTTATCCATTTTCTGCAAACCCGCGATGTCGAAGATAATTCCAAGCAACTCTGTCGTAGGCTTTGCTTATATCTAGCATAAGAGCAACTTCTCCCACACAACCTGAGTTTTTCCATTTCATGAAATGCAAGACCTTAAATGTAACCAGAACATTATATGTGATACTACAACCCAGAATGAATGCTGATTGGTTTTAGTAACAGGAATAATATTCTTTAGGCGATTTGCAAGAACTTTTGCAAGTATCTTATATAACATGTCGTGCAACACAATAGGTCGAAGATCAGTCAGTCTCTCCACATTTTCTTTCTTATGAATAAGGACCAAAGTCGTGCCATTCAACTCAACAGGAAACAAACACTTTGTGAGCCATTCTCGACAACATTTAAACACCTCAACTTCTATTAACTCCCAAAAATGCTGAAAGAAAGCGGGGCTGAAACCATCCGGGCCAACTAATTTATCATGGTGCATTTGCTTTATAGCACTTGTAAATTCCTCAAAAGATATCTAAGCTTTGAGCTTTGTGTTCTGAGCCTATGTTATAGCATTCATATCACTGTTTCCATCCTCCAAACCCAGTTCATTCGGCCCAGAAAAAACCTGCATAAAGTAGTCATTAACCATACTGCACATATCTTCATGTCGCTCGACTATCTCCCCATTTTCTGATTTCAAATGATGGATATGATTGATCTTCTTTCTCGTAGTAGCCCGAGCATGAAAAAATTTAGTATTCATATCTCCCCTGTCACCCAAAAAGCCTTTGCTCGCTATTTCCAATACGCTTCTTCGTGGAGTAATAGATAAATTTAATTTTTTAGCTTCTTCAAAATTATTGTTTGATACCCTCCTCATCAGTCCTATTAACCAGCTCATTTATAACCACCTTTTTCCTCTTCACTTTATCTCTGAATTTATGGAAGAAATCCCTTCCCCATTTAGCCATAAATGATGAAACAGATAAAAGCTTAGGGAGGAGTGCGTTGCTGGAAAATTTCTCCAGTAATCAGACACATCCTGATGAAAACTTGGTTCTTTAAGCCACTTGTTTTTAGACATAAAGCGAAATTGCTTTCTAGATAAAGAAGCATTCATAAGTTCTAGCACGATGGGATCATGATCTAAACTAATCGTATGAGTGACAAATAGATTGCATAAAGGAAATTTTCTCCGCCACATAGAATTTGCAAATGCTCTATCAAGTTTCTCCCTTACCCAATTAATTGAACCCATACTCTTCTCCCACATGTACTCCCTTCCTTTAAGATCAAGCTTTGTTAACTGACATTCCTCAATAACCGTTCTAAAACCATCAAGCAAATTTTGGGGATGGGGATGAGTACCCATTTTATCCTCAGCAGATAGAAGGTCATTAAAATCACTATAAATGCACCAAGGTAAGTGATTCCTTTGTGCCTGATTTCGAATTAAGTCCCAAGAGTCATGTTTACGAGTTCTTTCAGGATATCCGTAAAAACATGTTAACCTCCAAGCAGGACTGCCTTGGTCGCCAATATTCACATCAATAAAATTAAGAGAAGAATCATTCACCTGATATGAGACAATGCTCTTCCACATAATGGCTAATCCACCTTCCCTACCAACTCTGTCCACTGCAAAAGAGTGTGAGAAGCCAAATTTTGTGCACAGATCAGAAATAACATTCATAGTAACAAGAGTTTCAGATAGACAAAATCTGGGTTATGAGACTTTATAAGGTCTCGCAAAACACGAACTGTTCGAGAGTTCCTCACCCCTCGACAGTTCCATCCTAAGAAATTCATGGTGTCTGGCTAGCTTGCTCCGCAAGCTTAGCTAATAAAGCTTTTGAGGTTGTTATAGAGTCCATTCCAAAGAGAACAGCCTCCAGTTGTACGTTGTGGTTGCCATAAATTATAGAATCACTCATTCTCCTCTTTTTATCCTCCAAATTAAACCCGTTATTTTCATCATCTTCAAGCTCAATACTTTCATTCGTTATTTGAATAGTCGTAGGATTATTCTACTTTATCCGTACGGATTACGGTGACAATGTTCAAAAGATTGTGATAGTTTTTTTTTACAAGATTGTGATAGTTTTTGGGACATTTTTCTCCATTTAATCCCTTGGGACGGCTATCTGACCGATCACATTATACCATCTAAAATGATATTTTTTTAGAAATTTGTAGTATTAATATCGGTCCCAATTTTTGCATAAATTGATATTTTTGATTTAATACATAGTTTTATACACTTCACATGTATTTAAAATATGTTTTGTAGTAATTTATGATAGAGTTTCTTATCTAATAACTTTTAAAATATTCACGTTCACATTTTTTTATCTTTAATTAGTCACTATGATATTAATATTTTGGAAGATGTTCAACGAAAGAAATAATATTATTAAATTAATAAGTATTTTTTTACATAAAATTGTTAAAATACATAATTTTTTATATGTACATTATATATATTACGGTGTATGACATAAATTTTCTAAAATGATAATTTTCCCGAATCTACAGATATGATTTTAGAGGGGTACTACCGTAGAGGGTACGACAAAGTAAGACTATATGAACATGTAGCACAGTAGCAGCAATTTGTGAATTTAAAGAGTGGCCGGTAAAAGATAATAGGACGTGTGAGGTGTTTGCTTACGTGATATTACAGTTACGAAAAGGGTAACAAAACATGGTTTATGGACTGTTTGATACGGGGCTACAATGGTCATATTGGGTTTCGCAGAAAGTAGGTTTTAAGGCTGAGGCCCTCCGAGTTGACGGATTTTATTGGCCATCAGAATCATTAGAACTAGTGTCCATGTAAAATGAAGTGGACTTGGGAAGGAGTTTTAAAAAACTTAAACTAGTTAAATTTCAATAACCATAGTACTATGATTGGTTGCACGATGGCAGATTATATACCGAATGATGCGTACAGAGAGTTTTAGGTATTGCGTCTATTTCTAAGAAAAGATGGGAGGGTTGTTTACGTTGGTATTGGCATGTTAGACGAAGGCTTACTTCAATCTCGGTTCAAAGGGTTGAAAATATTGTGGTTGGAGGGAAGAGAAACCGAGGTAGACAGCGTAGAACATAGCAAGATCAGTTGAGTTAGACATGGCGGCTATAAATCTCAGGTGATATGACATTAGACAAAGCTGATTGGAGACGTCGTATTCGAGTGATTGAGGCTGGATCTCATGATTTTTAGAGGGTTGGGTAGTAGAGTTTATTGTATAGCTATGATGATGTTATCTGTTATGTGTTTACGATTACTTGTGTCTATTATTTGTTTATGTGCAGTTTACAGTTTTTACACATACATTAACATCATCACAAGTAAATCATATATGTAGAAGTTCATGGAAGTATTTTAGTATTACTTGTTACATTACTTATGCACTTTCGACACTTATTATTTTGTCTTGCACTAAGCCGGAGGTTTTCACGAAAACAGCCTCCCTATTCTTTTAGGATAGGGGCAGGGTCTGCGTATATTTTACCTTCCACAGACGTTGCTCTAAGCGGGTTATACTAGGTATGTTTGGTTTGGTGAATCATATCATATGCATGGAACTTCGCTATGTGCATTGTGTATAAAGGGTATATGTTTGTAAATAGAACTGCTTCGTGTTTTTACAATTTGAGTTTAATTTATCAATATGTACATTCTGTTTCAAATGGTTATGCTATGTTTGGTTGGAGGAATGAAATTGAATGAGATTTTAAGTAAAATGATTAACTTTCAAAATATTCATTCATTAGCTCATTATAATTAAACACCTTCAATTTGAGATGTAATGCTCAATTCCTTACTACACTCATTTTCTTCCCAATTCTTATAATAACAATTTTGCATATCTAACTTCTTTTTTAAATTTTCCCTCCAACTTTCGTTCCATTTCATTGACTCTAAGCATATGCACCCATGAATGGCATTGATTAATCAATTCATTGATTAAATTGATTGAGTAAACTTGTTCATAATGAATCAACTTTTTTCTTCAACTTTTATGCAGCCATATGCTCAATCAATACATGAGTTACTATTTGATGAACCTATAAAAGAATTTTCAGGAGAGAGAATGGAAGGAAGAAATGGACAAAAACCTTAAAATAGATTAAAATAAGTTAGTTTTGGTGAGAAATAGTAACTGAAGTTCGTTGATGATTCCATCAAATATCAAAGCAGAGCTTGATGAATTGATGGAGCATCACAAATTGATGGAGTCAATTTACTCCCGGTGCATAAAGATTATGTTAAACTCTATTGATTCATTCCATGAATCAAATTTTAAAAATTGTCGGTGCATATGCTCTAACCAAACACAACCTTAGTGCATTAGTTTAATACAGTTATTTGATGTTGGGGAACTCAAAACATATTAAAGAAAACTCAGAATTTGATAATATTAAAATTTTAGTGAAGTAAATTTTAGATTAAGATAGGTAATGAAAGTAAAATTTGGAGGAATAATTAAAGTATGTTGACGAGGATCCAGAAATAGTAACAGAAGTTTGTGTCCTTTCATCTTTCTGAGGAAAAGAAATAAACAAAGAAAAAGAAATAAAAAGTAGTAAAAAATATATTATAGTGCACAATCTACCAGTAATATACTTGATGTGATCTTATAAAAAGACCATCTTTCCAATGGAAATTGGACCAAGGCCCCTATCTATATTTTTCACTAGAGTTGACCAAAACCCATCACATTATATAGGATCATGTCTTTTTCCGCCATGTTTTACATTTTTTTTCAATGATTTTGAATTTTGATAACTATGTTTTTCTTTTTTAGGTGTCTAGATTCTGGTCTAGCGGAGACTGGAGTCATATGAGCACAATAGATCGGTACAATTGCTTGGCTTTTTCGTACTCCGTACGAGTACAATTGCTTTATTTTCTTGTTGAAAGGATATTTTAGAAAGTCGAGATTTAGATGACACTGGGATTTAAAGGAAATACAACTCGATATCATGAGAAATATATACCGACCAAAAATGATTAATCTAGTTTTATCCATCTAATGAATCTCAATTAAATTTATATCTTACAATATTAATCGACTCTCCTCAACTGTAAACAAACCTTTTGCCTCAGTAAATTTGCAAATATGTAAAACCATTAAGATTTTACCCAAGCACTTGATTATGTAAGCAATCCGACCACTGATCGGATAAATTCAGCATCCGCAATGAAGATTTAATCTAGCAAATAACAATTACTTGTCAAGCTACCAATTTAGGTTCCTCTTGCACAACATTTTCAGCTGGTGTATCAAACTTAAAGCTTCTTGCAACATCAAAGAAATGAGCAACAGCTTCCTCCGGTGTCCCAACTAGAACACCGTGTCCCAAATTAAGTATATGACCCCTTTGCCCAGCACACTTCACAACCCTGCAAATAATTAAGATTACACAAGTCAGTGGACAATCGTCCCTTCTAAAACTAAGTATGCACTTAACGGGACACACTATTTTTATGCAACCATACAATGGAATACATAAAACCTTCCATTTTTTTCCCGTAGCAGCCTTCTTTTATGCTACCTTGGAAGTATTGACATGTAGCCCGCATATTAGGATCGCATTGAACTCATATACGGACCCCCTTGTCCACCATTGTTATATTGATAAGATAACTTGTAGAATAAATCATTCACCTTTTAATTTCTTCAGTCAATGCAGGGAGGGTAGAAAATAAGTAAGCAGGATCAACGTTCCCCTGTATACTGATATCATTTCCCAGTCGCTTCCTTCCATCTGCCATATCCACTGTCCAGTCCAGTCCAATCACATCAACTCCAGTTGCTTTCATCCGTTCGAGGAACCCGCCATTTCCATTTATGTAGAGAACAAGTGGCGTATCTGGGCACTTTTTCCTAACTACACTCACTATCTGCAATTTCAGACAAGCTCCAAATTGAATGGAGGGACAAAATGTGATAAGGAATCACATATGATGCATGTTCTAAACAGAAATATAACATTGAAGAAACACTTGTGTTGACACTTAACAATGTCCAATAGAGAAAGTAAAAAATAATTAATGTGTAACTCTGATACGACCTGACACCTAACATATTCATTTATCTTTTACTTTTGGCGATACAAATTTGTTTGTTAATACTCCCTCTGTCCCATTCAATTCTCTACGTTACTTTTTGGCACGCTTTTTAAGACTCCTCTAAAGTATAGTTCCATAATTTTTTTTTTTAATTTTTCTTTTTTAATAAAAGTTTAATGTTTAAACTTTTATTCAGGAAAAAAAAATTTAAAAATTATGGAACTGCACTTTATATAAGCCTCGAAATGCGTGCAAATAATAGACGTATAGAACCTATTGGGACGAAGGGAGTACTAAGGATCAATATTAAGCAAGAGGAGTATAAGGTGGTGGTGAAGATCTCAGCATTTTTACTTGAAAAAATAGTATCACACTCAATAAACAAGCTAAGCACCTCGTGCATAAACTTTTAAATTTTGGGATGAGAGCCTTACAAGAATGCTGAAAAGGAGCTCAGAAGCATAAAACATATATAAATAAGCACATAAATGAGCTAGACATAGAATAACCAATGAGCATTTCATCTTGACCCCAAAAGATGAGCCTATGTTACCTGATCAATATAAGGCTTGGACCAGCGTTCCCACATATCAGGTGGTAGTTGTCCACCCCATGAATCAAATATTTGTATGCAGTGAGCCCCAGATTCCACTTGGAAAACAACGTACTCAGATATAGCCGTTGCTATATGAGACAACAAAGCTCTCAATACATGTGGTGCTGTATGGCACATGCTCTTAATAGTGGTATAGGTTCTAGTTGTGCCACCTTCTACAATATATGTAGCAATCGTCCATGGAGCCCCAACAAACCCCAAAACTGCAGCTTGAGTTCCAACCTAGACAGAATTCATCAACTAGATTAGCATGTTGAAATATACTGACATGATTTTAAATCACGCAAGATAAATTTATGGTAAAAAAGAATCAACTTTAAAAATATGTGGGTTAGAAGAATTGTTAGATACCTGCTGTCGCAAGATTTTCAGGGAGTCCCCAACAAAATGTACTTTTTCCAGGTCAATTGCATGCAATTTTTTCAGGTCCTCCTCCAAACGGATTGGAGACTGAATCACAGGTCCTCGCAATTCTTCTATGTCAAATGGGACCCCAAATGCAGGCAAAGGGGTTAGTATATCAGAAAAGAGAATAACACCATCTGGATGGAAAGCTTCCCACGGCTGCAAAGAAATTTCGACAATGAGATCAGTTGTCTCTGATCTCTCTCTGAAGGATGGATGTTTCTGCGCGAGCCTTTTGTATACAGCCATGTATCTTCCTGCCTGACGCATCATCCATGCTGGTGGCCGGGATACAGGCTCTCCTTTCGCAGCCTTGACCAAAAGTGGATCTGAATGATATAGAGGCAGAATATAAAAGGCATGTTGAGGGGATCCAGTAACACATGGTAAAATGTAGAAGTTATGCTTGGTAAACGAAAGCACACTAACTAGCAACTAACAAGAATTCAATTTACTGTACTTGGTAAACTGCCATAGTCTGAATATCACATATCATAATAGAAGAATAGATACCAAAAGCATATGTAATAATGAGAACAAAAATTTCCCCTAAAGTTCACCACGAAATGGAGCTGCGCTATATAATACTGAAGATACAAAAGTATAAAATTCAAAATGACTTTAGGTTTTTTATATTATTTTTCATGTGATTTTAGGAATGTCATCACTCACACTTAACTGAATTAATAGTGACTATGTTCACTGATGGACATAAATAAACAGGAACTAAGATTAATATTCCATAACATTGAAGTCTAGTGCCTACTGGATATACCTCTTGACTTGGTAATGCTTTAGAAATATATCTTAAATGCTTAGGTTATCTAGATGGTTAGTTCTTTGCTCCCTTTAGGAAGAATGATATGGAAAATCATGGCCACAATTAAAGATAGAAAGAGTAGAGGTAGGAGGGAAGAATGAAAAAAGAAAATGAGGGACTGCAAATTAACTATAATGAGTTGGTGAAGAAAATGAGTAGAGTGGAGAATAAAGCATTTGGTCGGTTTATATTCCAATTCAATATGCTAGGATAAGAATGAAGGAATGAAAATTATGAAATGTGTACCCATAAAATAGTACAAAATGTTATTCTATTCCCCTAATTGCATTCCCTCCAACCAAAAACAACATAAGAGATGAAAAAAAGGAGTGTAACCAAAGCACCAGGGATCTTGTTTGCATTAGATCGAGGCCTTGTTTTCAATGCCATAAAATTTTAGTGAAAACAATTGCCACTGTTATATTTTTCTTTACGTCTATTCAACCTAAACTGGACTTATAACATATATACATATAATGTGATCAAGTCAAGTTCCATCCCTTAAAATAGACAAAATTATTTTGTTGCCAATATTGGGGGAGCCAAACGAAAGATCTTAGGCTCTATCAAGTATCTGTATGACTTACATTTCAAAATTTCTACGAACTCAGTTCCTAAACGACTATCACGTGAAGAGCAGAAAAATAATAAAAGACATTCATCTTCCTAATTAGCAAAGTTTCCGAAAGTAGGAGCAATTCACCCAATTAAGGAGTAACCAACAAATCTTTAGCTAAAATTGAAGCACAAAACATAAAAATTCAGAAATGTACACAAAATATAATGATGAGATAATTAATTAAAATTAATAATAAAAAAAAAAATACATACCAGCATTAGAAGAGGAGGCAGAGACCTTAAAAGACTTAGCTTTGGGGGAGACCAAAACAACATTATTATTAGAAATAGAGAAAATGCCTAATTCTTGAAACAGAGTAGATGATGATTTCCATCCAATATTGCAGCAGCTAGTTGGAATGAAAGTCAACAAGCAGCTCATCTTTTTCAGAGAAAATTGAAATTTTATAATTGGAGAAACACTATTATATAAGGGTTAGTCTCATTTTTCCCCTCTAGTGTATGTATGTATGTATGTATTATGTGGGTTGGAGTTTATACCACCCAAGAAAGAAATAGATAGGAGGATGATGTATATATCCGTATTTATCTGTATATGGATAACAAGAGGATGAACTGTTTGGAGATGATTGACCAATTACTGCATCACTCTGGATTTCGTCTTGCAGGCTGTCAAAATACTTCTACTCTTTTTTCTCTACAGATGACTTTTACATCCTCCCTCTCCTTCCTCTTTTTTCTTACGAATTTTTTATGGTAAAGATTTATAAGATCATATTTATAAGTTTAATTTATTTTATTTATTTTAAAATTTTAATTTATTTTTGATTGTTTTAAGTAGCGGTGACTCTGCATGCACAAAAATTACGCTACTCAAAATTGTTCAAGATATTTAAATAAGTCTCCGAACTATTCCGGGCAATTACTTAAAAATATGTATTTGGAGATATTTTTCTCAACTAATATTAAAAATATTTTCCTGACAAAAGAAAAAATCAAAAAGACATTATGTAAAAAAATATTTATTATGATGGAAATATAAAAAGAAGTAAAGAAGTAACAATAGTTGCATGTTATTTTATAAGTAAATGATATGTTTCAATGAGGAGGTATTTCTTTAAATTTGCATATATAATTGACAACATTACCTTATAATTTTTGCAAGAAGATTGTTGATGTATAACTTGTTTACATTTATACTATATTAGAATAGACGAAACATTAAAAATTTTGGTACCTGTTTTTTGGTACAAAGTAATTTTACCTAATTACCCTTACTAATATATTTTTATAAAAGGTAATATTCATAAAAGAATATA
>PHNY01035339.1:12189-23114 GCA_003724115.2 Anethum foeniculum | reverse complement strand
AAAAAGTATAGTTCTATACATTTTTTTGGAATTTTTTTTCTGTATAAAAATATAATAGTTTAACTTTTATTCAGAAAAAGAAAATTTTAAAAATAAATTATGGAACTATATTTTCTAAGAGTCTTAAAATGCGTGTCGAGTGCACGGTTCCTAACGTAAAGAATCTGATGGGACAGAGGGAGTAGGTTTTAATTTGAAAGGTAACTTGCTTTTATTTAATTATTTAATAAAATTGGATGTGATATTTTTGGAAAAGAATGTGTTTTAGAAGGGATAAAAAAGGTAAAGTATTTTAGTTGAAAAATATAATTGGTTTATATACTAATTATGATTAAAATAAAAGTTATTGGTAATTATAATATATTATTTTATTAAATATAATTGATCATGATTTTTTTGAAAAAGTAGGTATATTAGTTGTAAAAAATAAAAAAGGTACCCTAGTTAAAAAAAGTAATTGATTTATATACTAATTAGGATAAATATAAGTTTAAAATAAATCTGATTAGGTAAAGGTAGTTTGCATGTGATATTTTTGGAAAAGAAGTAGTTTTAGTTGAGAAAAATAAAAAAGGTAACTTATTATAGTTGAAAAATATAATTGGTTTATATACTAATTATGATTAAAATAGAAGTTATTAGTAATTATAATATTTTATTTTATTAAATATAATTGATCATGTTATTTTTGAAAAATGAGGCATTTTAGTTGAAAACATTTAAAAAGGTAACATGTTGTTGTTGAAAAAAGTAATTGATTTATGTACTAATTTTTAATAAATATAATTAAGGTAACTCCCCGTTCTAGTGGCTCCACCTTCTCGTTTTAATTGGGGAAAATAGAAAAGGTAGTTATTTTAATTAAAAAAAGGTAACTAGTTTATATACTAATTATGATTAAAATAGAAGTTATTAGTAAGGGTAATTAAGTAAGTAACATGCATAATTAAATAAGGGTAAATAAGTAATTTCAGCAAGTACCGTACTGACTGACCAACCGACCGACCGACTACCAAACTTTTAATGTTTCGTCAATTATAATATATTATAGTACAAGTTTATATCCCGTGCCATGCACGTGTTGCTTTTAATTGGTTAAATTAATTTCAAAAAGTTGTTATATTTATAAATAAATAGGTTCTATTTTTTAAAAAATATCTAACAAATTTAGGTTAAAAAGAATAATTAATGAGTTATTATTAATTTTGATATTATCTATTTATTATTTTATTGTATCGAATGATTGAAAATTGAAAAGAAAATTCAAAATTTCAATTTTTCGACTTTAATATAATAGTTATATCTCCAATGATATACGGGTTACTTTTAATATTCCATATTCAATGATTTGCATTTTCATATCTTACTGATTCTATTAATTGAAAGAGTAAATAAACTCTAAAGTATGTGTTTAACTTTAAATAATTAAATATGTTAAATTTGGTAACCATTATTTAAAAATTATTAGACCTATTATAAAGGTATAAAAAGAAATAGATAACGATTTTTTATATTCTATTATCGACCCGATGATATGGTTTATAGTATTTCTTAATGTGTATTTCTGATTTGTATTTTTGATGTGTATTTTAATGTGTAGTTTATGCACGGATTTTCTTTCATATTATATTATTTTTTTAATTTGAATTGAAAATTTTAATACCATATCTTCAATTTTATTTGAACTTATAATGCATTTAAGTTGAAACGGATAATCGGTTGGTTATTAATAATTATAATATTATTATTTTATTTTATTAAAATAGAATTATCTATAACATGTTGGGAAAATTAGAGGATTGATTAGAAAAATAAAAAAGATAATGTATTTTAGCTTAAAAAAGGTAATTGGTTAGTTAAAAATAATAATAATAATAATAATAATAATAATAATAACAATTATTATTATTATTATTATTATTATTATTATTATTATTATTATTATTATTATTTGTTAAATAGACTGGCTCGTGATAGTTTTGAAAAGAAAATATATTTTAGTTAATCGTGATATTTTTGGAAAAGAGAGATATTTCAGTTGTCCGTGATATTGAAAAAAGTAATTTGTCAGTTATTAATAATTATATTATTATTCTACTTTATTAAATAGACTTTCCGGTAATTGTTTTGGAAAATAGAGATATTTTAGTTGCCCGTGATATTTTTGAAAAAAGAGATGTTTTAGTTGCTCGTGATATTTTTGAAAAAAGAGATGGTTTAGTTGAAAAATATAGAAAAGTTAACTTGTTGTAGTTGGAAATGTTAATTGTTCCTTATTTGAAAAGGTTAATTAAATAGTTATTAATTACAATAATATTATTGATAAAAGATCGAAAATCGAAAATCGTTGAACCAAAACTTTCAATAAATCGTCTGATAGACGGATTTTCTTTAATATTACATGATTTTTTAATTTAATTTAAATAAAAAATTTTAAAAAATCAAAATTTGTTGGTTTAAATTATTTAAATGACATGGTTTAATAATGATTATATATTAACATGTATATGTTTGTGAAATTTTTAGAAATAAATGTGTTTTATTTGAAAAATATAAATAATATATTATGTTTGAGCTAAAAAGAGGTAACTGGTTAATTATTAGTAATTATAATAATATTTTTATTTTTATAATTAGAATTGCCCGTGTTATTTTCGTAAAAATAGCAAGTTTCGTTAATTTAAGTAGAAAAAGTAGTACGTTTAATTTGAAAAAGGTAATTTGATAGTTATTATTAGTTTTAATATTTTATAAAATAGAATTGTCAGTGATATTTTTGGAAAAATAGGTGTTTTAGTTGAGGAAAATGAAAAAGACAATTTTGGAAAAAGAGGTGTTTTAGTTGGGGAAAATAGAAAAGGTAACATGTTTTATTTAAAAAAAGGTAATTGATTTATATACTAATTAAGTAAGGGTAATTAAGTAAAAGTATTGAAATTATTAAGTAAGGGTAATTAAATAATTTTAATAAATCGTTGAACCAAAACTTTTAATGATTCGTCTGATGGACGGATTTTCTTTAATATTACATGATTTTTTAATTTAACGAGGTAATTAACTTTTGACTTGAAAATAAAGTTGAAAAAATGATAATATGGTAGAGAAATTTTAGGAGAATGATAAGATGGTAATTTAATAACTTGAGTTAAGGTTAAAGTTTATTGATATAGTACAGTAATTTTAGAAAAATACAATAAGAAGGTAATTTGAGTTAAAAGGAAAGTTTAGGAGAATATACAATAATTAAAAAAATTTCTATCTATTAATTCAAAAAATTGAGAAAATTAGAAAAATAGAATGAGGCGATTTGAGAGGACCCACATAAACGCCTCTATCTTCTCCTTTATATAAGTGTATTAATTTAAATGTAAAATTTTAAAAAATCAAAATTTGTTGGTTTAAATTATATAAATGACATGGTTTAATACTAATTATATATTAACATGTATATGTTTGTGAAATTTTTAGAAGTAAAGGTATTTTATTTGAAAAATATAAATAAAATACTGTGTTTGAGCCAAAAAAAGTATCTGGTTAATTATTAATAATTATAATATTTTCGTAAAAAGAACAAGTTTCGTTAATTTAAGTAGAAATAGTAATATATTTTAGTTGAAAAAGGTAATTTGATAGTTATTAGTAATTTTAATATTTTATCAAATAGAATTGTCCGTGATATTTTTGGAAAAAAAGGTGTTTTAGTCGAGGAAAATGAAAAGGATATTTTTGGAAAAAGACGTGTTTTAGTTGGGGAAAATAGAAAAGGTAACATGTTTTATTTAAAAAAGGTAATTGATTTATATAATAATTAAGTAAGGGTAATTAAGTAAAAGTATTGAAATTATTAAGTAAAGGTAATTAAGTAATTTCAGCAAGTACCGTACCGACCGACCGACTACCAAATGCACGGGTTGCTTTTAATAAGTTAAATTAATTTTGAAATAAGTTAAATTAATTTTGAAAAGTTGTTGCATTTATAAAAAGAAAGGTTCTACTTAGAAAAAAATGCTAACATATTTCGGTTAAAAAAGATAATTGATTAGTTACTATTAATTATGATACTATCTATTTATTATTTTATTGAATATAATGACTGAAAATAATATTTCTAGATATGTATTTCAGTTTTAAAAATACATTATATGCAATGCACAGATTTTTTAAAAAAATTATATAACTTTTTAATTTTATTTGAACAGAAATTAAATAGAATTACATGCGCTATTTCAAAAAAGTAGGATATTTGTAATTTAAAATAGAAAAGATAATCCTACAAAAAAAAATAGAAAAGATAATGCGTTTAAGTTGAAAATGTTAATTGGTTAGTTATTAGTAATTATATTGTTTTATTTTATTAAGTAGGAATTGTCAATGATATTTTTGGAAAATGCGGTCTTTTAATTAGAAAAACAAAAAAGTAACGTGTTTTATCCGAAAAAGGTTATTGATTTCTATACTATATTATAAAAGAATTAAAATAGGAGTTATTAGTAATCACAATATTTTATTTTATTTTATTAAATAGAATTGCCCGTGTTATTTTTGAAAAAAGAGCAAGTTTTGTTATTTAAAATATAAAAGGTAATATGTTTTTGTAGAAAAAGGTAATGAGTTAGTTATTAGTAATTTTTATATTTAAGTAACTCGTAATGTTTTTGGAAAGAGAGTTGTTTTAGTTGAGGAAAATAAAAAAAGTAACATGTTTTACTTAAAAAAGGTAATTGGTTTAAAAACTAATTAAGTGGGGGTAATTAAGTAAAAATAATAAAATTATTAAGTAAGGGTAACTAAGTAATTTCAGCAAGTACCGTACCGACCGACCGACCGACCGACCGACTACCAAACTTTCAATGTTTCGTGTATTATAATATATAACTTGTTTATATCCCGTGCCATGCACGGGTTACTTTTAATAGGTTAAATTAATTTTGAAAAATGTTATATTTATAAATAAATAGATCTTGATTTAAAAAAAAATACCTAACAAATTTATGTTAAAAAGAATAATTAATTAGTTATTATTAATTACTAGCTTGTAACCCGTGCGAAGTACGGGCGAACTTAGTCACGTTTTGTAATTATATATATATAATTTACACCCCGTGCGATATACGGATTCCCATTAATATTTATATATTTTAATATATGTTATATAATACTAATAAAATTCTAATATAAATAACTAAATATTAAATTAATTATTATATAATTTTAATTTGAATGCGTATTTTCAATTTAAAATGAAATAGTATAAAATAATATATGATAAAAGAGATTTGAAAACGTGTTTTTATCTTTATAAATGATAATATAAATAGTTGTTGTCAGGATTTGAACTTGAGAACTTATTTGTATTTTTGTAAAATAATAATATAAATGTTTGTTGTTGGCGGAAATCGAACCTGAGAACTTATTTTTTGAATGGTAATCGTTTTCTCCCCGTTAATGGTAGTGCCTTCTCCAGATTGATAATCGTTTTCTCCCCACCAATGGTTGTGTCTTCTCGAGACAGGTAAGTCCCATATGAATAATACTACGGGCCAAGGTACTGTCTCGAACATATCACACACTATCTTATATATTATGCACTAAGCCGGGGGTCTTCACGGAAACAACCTCCCTACTCTCAGGGCAGGGGCATGGTTGCCTACATCTTACCCTCCCATGACCCTGTTCCAAGCGGGATATACTGGGTACCCTTGGTTTGGTTTTGAATTTGTTACAATCAATCTACTTTTCTATTTAAAAGATTACTAGCTTGTAACCCGTGCGAAGCACGGGCGAGCTTAGTCACGTTTTGTAATTTTATATATATAATTTACACCCCGTGCGATATACGGGTTCCCATTAATATTTATATATTTTAATATATGTTATATAATACAAATAAAATTTTAATATAAATAATTAAATATTAAATTAATTATTATATAATTTTAATTTGAATGTGTATTTTCAATTTAAAATGAAATAGTATAAAACAATATATGATAAAAGAGATTTGAAAACTTGTTTTTATCTTTATAAATGATAATATAAATAATTGTTGTCAGGATTTGAACTTGAGAACTTATTTGTATTTTTGTAAAATAATAATATAAATGTTTGTTGTTGGTGGAAATCGAACTTGAGAACTTATTTGTATCTTTATAATTAATAATATAATTGCTTGCTGTTGGCGGGAATCGAACCTGTGAACTTGGGTAGTGTGTTTTTTTAATATTTAGATCTAACGGTTCTGATTATTGGATTAAGAAGATCTGACGGTCATGATTAAACTGACGAAACCAAACCAAACTAAGGGGCGACCAAATTATACCCCATTCCAGTTATTATAGTTTAGTATAGATGATATCATCTATTTATTATTTTATTGAATAGAATGATTGAAAATCGAAAAGAAAATCCAAAATTTCAGTTTTTCGACTTTAATATAATAGTTATATCTCCAACGATAGACGGGTTACTTTTAATATTCCTTATTCAATGATTTGTATTTTAATATCTTACTGATTCTATTAATTGAAAGAGTAAATAGATTCTAAAGTATTTGTTTAAATTTAAATAATTATAAGTTTTTTTAATTAGAATATAACTTTAAAATAATTAAATATATTAAATATGGTAACAATTTTTTAAAAATAATTAGACCTATTATAATGGTATAAAAAGAAATAGGTAACGATTTTTTATATGTTATTATCGACCAGAATATGTAGTTCATAGTATTTCTGAATTTGTATTTTTGATGTGTAGTTTATGCATGGATTTTCTTTAATATTGTATTATTTTTTTAATTTAATTTGAATTGACAATTTTAATACCATATCTTCAATTTTATTTGAACTGATAGTGCATTTTAGTTGAAACGGATAATCGGTTGATTATTAATAATTATAATATTATTATTTTATTTTATTAAAATAGAATTGTCCACAACATGTTGGGAAAATTAGAGGATTGGTTAGAAAAAATAAAAAAATAATGTGTTTTAACTTAAAAAATGTAATTGGTTAGTTATTAATAACTATATTATTGTTATTATTATTATTATTATTATTATTATTATTATTATTATTATTATTATTATTATTATTATTATTGTTGTTGTTGTTGTTGTTATTGTTATTATTTGTTAAATAGACTTGTCCTTGATATTTATATATTTAGTTGATCGTGATATTTTTGGAAAAGAGAAATATTTCAGTTGCCCGTGATATGAAAAAAGGTAATTTGTTAGTTATTTATGATTATATTATTATTCTACTTTATTTCTCTTTTATCTATGTTTTAAAACTTGCTCTTTTCAAATATTTTTAGTTGGCCGTGATATATTTGAAAAAAAAGATGTTTTAGCTGGAAAACATAGAAAAGTTAACATTTTTATTTTAGTTGGAAAAGGTAATTGTTGTTTTATTTGAAAAAGTTAATTAATTTGTTATTAATTATAATAATATTATTGATAAAAGACCGAAGATCGAAAATCATTGAACCATGAAATGTCTGATGCGCGTATTTTCTTTAATATTACATGATTTTTTAATTTAATTTAAATGAATTTTTTTAAAAAATCAAAATTTGTTGGTTTAAATTTTTTAAATGACATGGTTTAATAATAATTATATATTAAAATGTATATAGTTGTCATATTTTTAGAAATAAAGGTATTTTGTTTGAAAATTATTAAAAATTATTGTGTTTGAGCTAAAAAAGGTAACTGGTTAATTATTAGTAATTATAATATAATTATTTTATTTTATAAATTAGAATTGCCCGTGTTATTTTCGTTAAAAGAGCAAGTTTTGTTATTTTAAATAGAAAAAATAATATATTTTAGTTAAAAAAAGGTAATTGGATAGTTATTGGTAACTTTAATATTTTATTAAATAAAATTATCCGTGATATTTTTGGAAAAAGAGGTGTTTTAGTTGAGGAAAATGAAAAAGTATTTTTGGAAATAGAGGTCTTTTAATTAGGGGAAATAGAAAAGGTAACCTGTTTTATTTAAAAAAGGTAATTGATTTACATACTAATTAAGTAATGATAATTAAGTAATAATATTGAAACTATTAAGTAAGGGTAATTAAGTATTTTATTAAATAAAATTGTCCGTGATATTTTTGGAAAAATAGGTGGTTTAGTTGAGGAAAATGAAAAATGTATTTTTGGAAAAAGAGGTCTTTTAGTTGGGGAAAATAGAAAAGATAACCTATTTTATTTAGATAACTTAATTGATTTATATAGTAATTAAGTAAGGGTAATTAAGTAAAAATATTGAAATTATTAAGTAAGGGTAATTAAGTAATTTCAGCAAGTACCGTACCGACCGACCGATTACCAAACTTTTAATGTTTCGTATATTATAATATAGAATAGATAGATAGTATAGATAGATATAGATAGTATAGATAGTAGCTTATGACCCGTGTGATGTACGGATTTTCTTTAATATTACATGATTTTTTAATTTTATTGAAATTCAAAATTTTAAAACATCAAAATTTGTTGGTTTAATTTTTTAAATGATATGATTTGATAATAATTATATGTTAACATGTTTATGTTCATGATATTTTTAGAATTAAAGGTACTTTTAAATAATATAAAAAAATATTGTATTTGAGCTGAAAAAGGTAACTGGTTAATTACCAATAATTATAATATTATTATTTTAATTTATTAATTAGAATTGCCCGTGTTATTTTTCGGAAAATGAGCAAGGTTTTAAAATAGAAAAAGTAATATGTTTCAGTAGAAAAATGTAACTGGTTAGTTATTGGTAATTTTAATATTTTATTAAATAAAATTACCCGTGTTATTTTTGGAAAAAAAGGTGTTTTGGTTGAAAAAAATAAAAAAGGTAATGTGTTTTACTTAAAAAAAGATAATTGAGTCATATACTAATTAGGTAAGGGCAATTAAGTAAAAATAATGAAATTATTAAGTAAGGGTAATTAAGTAATTTTAGCAAGTACCGTGCCGACCGGCCGACCGACCAACTACCAAACTTTTAATGTTTCATCTATTATAATATAGTACTAGCTTAAAACCCGTGCAATGCACAGATTTTTTTTAATATTGAATGATTTTTTTAATTTAATTTGAATTGGAAATTTTAATATTATATCTTTAGTTTTATATGAATTGATAGTGTGTTTTAGTTGAAACGGATAATCGGTTGGTTATTAATAATTATAGTATTATTATTTTATTTTAATAAAATATAACTGTTCATAACATTGATGTGCCGAAAAATGAGCAATTAATAATCGCAAGCGCACGATCTCGTTTTAGTATTTATGAAGTTCGTTCCGCAGAGACTATGTATTTTCGCAACAATCCTTAATTTCTAATTTAATCAAACTAATTAAAATTCTAAAAGCTAAAAGGTGATTTATATAAAAATTAGCTCTAACTAAAAAGTGATTACAAAATTAAAAAAAAAATCTAATATAATTATACTAACTAAATACCACGTAAAATTTTATTAAATAAAAAGAGTTATTTAAAAGTGACTAAATTAATATGAAACTAAATCAATTATTTATTTACAATTTTTTAGAAAAATCGGGCATGACCCTTTTGTAAAAATGAACTACCCAATTCAACTCAACAATCAACCAAGCATTATTTATACCAAATTGCACCAACAATTAATAAAATTAATCTAGAAACTAAATTTAATTAAAACCTTAAAATCTAAACACCCTAAATTGCCCAAATAAAAGAAACTCAACAAAACACAAACTAAAAATTAACAGACTAAAATCACAAGGACTCGACTGTGGCTCATTCAACTCAAATGACTCGACTCGGCATTAACTCAGCAGCTTCGAACTCGGTTGGATGACTCTGTGACTCAGTCGAAACTAAAACTCAGCAAACAGGCGTGACTCGGGATTTCGGCTGGTGAAAGACTGTGTAAACGAAGGTCTGCAGGTGTGGTGATCGAATGGATAATGAAGAAAGACAGCAACGAGAAGGAGATGGAGGCCTGGTGTTTGGGGGATTGATGTGAGGGAATCAAAGTCTGCAGGTGGCTGCAGAACAGAGGCGTGGTTGAATATGGTGATGCAGGTTGGTGTTTTGTAGTGGAATGAGATGATTGCAGCAGTTTGCAGGAGGTTCAGCCGGCGTTGAAGGGATTCCGGTGATGTGGGTTTGTCGAGTGTGGAACAGCAACGATGGTGGATTGTGAGTCGCGGTTGGGTTTGACCGGTGGTTGTGTGTATAAATGGGAGTTATAAGGCTGTGAAGAATGGTGATTGCAGAAGGAAAAAGAAGGAGAAAGAAGGGGAATTGGTACGCAAAAACAGGGGAAGCTTGCAAAGACGAAGAAGACGACTAATTAAAAAATCAAACTTAACACCAAATTTAACAATTAAAATGCAGAACATTAAAGGAAATTAAATCCTACCAAGACATAAATTTAAAGAAAATTATGCAGAAAATTAAAGCTTTAAATAACTACGCAGGAAATAAAATCTAAAATTTATTAGAGTAACCAACCAAACCCCAATGCAAATGAACTTTACACCGGAGTTTGGCCGGAAAACGGTAAAAATGCCGAAAAATTCAAATCGCAACAAAAATCACATATATAGCTAGCTCTAAAATTAAAGGCAACTTACCACTACCAACTTGCAAAACTTACCAACACTAAAATAAAACTAACATACCCACTAACATATCAAGAACACATAAATCAAAAAATATCAAATTAAAGAAACACTAGATGTAGAGAATTAAAGAACAATTTAAACACACCCACTTACACAAAATTAAAATCTACACTAACTCATACACCCAACATCAAAAGAAACTATTCTACCAAACCCTTTAAACTACAATGCTCAAAAAATTAAATCTATCATTAAAACTAACTAAAGAACAATGCAATAAAGTAAAATCTGTTAGTGTTAGTA
>PHNY01035276.1:13071-27039 GCA_003724115.2 Anethum foeniculum | reverse complement strand
CGGGGATAGCTCAGTTGGGAGAGCGCCAGACTGAAGATCTGGAGGTCAGGTGTTCGATCCACCTTCACCGCATACAATTTTTTCTACTGTTGTCTTCTTTTTTGCCGTTTCATTTTTTACTAAAAGAAATATTTTGAGAAAAATAATCGTGTCAATGTATGATCCAAAGTAGCTAGTGACCTTACCTTAAAAACAATGTCAATGAAGTAAGAATGCTGTAACAATGGCATAATAAGCAACTAAAAAAGGACAAATATATGTCAGTACTTCCATAGCGGTTCATCGCATTTTTGTTCCATCTCAGTTGACCTTTCAGAATGGAGATGGGAATGAGCATTGGAATTATGTGGACCATTTAGCTAACGATACATTGAACAGCCAAAACTTGATCAAAAGGTGGATACAGTAGCCTCGCAACAAGGCATAGTTGATAGTTTATTTTGGAAGTCATAAGCCAAGAACTCCCCATAAGTGCCAGCTGACAAGTACATCCAAGCGGAGGAATGTTCAAAGAGGGGCAGATTCCTCTGAGAAAGATGCAATGAAGAACTTCTCGGACTCATCTATAATGGTATTAAAATCCTAGTTGTGAAATCTATGTAAAGGGATTATCCCCTTCTTTTTAAAGGTTCGCAGTAAATATTCTTTGCATTCTACATATGATTTATTGATTTCACATGAGCGCTTTTTCCCATTCCCGAGTCTCTAGAAGCTAGTCGTCCTATCTAAGTTTTGCAAGTATATGTAAATAAAAGATACTAACTGTTAACTCATGTATCACATTAAATGGACATCCTATCTTTTATCCTCAACACTGATCAACACCTACCGAACAAATCTATGAAGATCAAGAACAAGGTTTGTGAGTTTTTTCCATAATTTACGTATATTAACTAGCAAAATGTAATATAAGATACATTGTCTCGTCGGTTGTTCTGGAGAGGGAAGAAGAGAAAAACTGGGCCACAATGATGGTACTTTTTTCACTCACACAGAAATGGATTTAAGTATTTGGTTAATTTGACTTGTCTTCAATATAGGCATCAAATCTGCCTAGCAAAAAGCATCTTAAACCATTTTGCTGTTTTACGGCATTTTGTTCAAGATTATTTATTAGTAGTATGCAAAACAACTTTGGATCTTACCGCAGCATACGGCTCTTCAGTATGAAGCAAAGAAGATGGTGGTATGTCTGCCACAGCAACCATACCCCTTCCTTTAGATGGAGTAGAAACGCATTCCAGTTGTGTATGGGTCATCTCAGCTGTCACAGAAGACTTGTATTATTCAAAAGTCAAGGACAGCTACCAATAATCAGTCTAAAGTCAGGATCATATCAAATACTAAAGATTAACAGCATGCCAATCCTAACGGTCACCGAGAACAAGTCACTTCAATTCTATGGTCATTAACACACACACACAATTAACTCTGCAATGCTGTTCCAATAACATAATATCAAGTAACTCTGCAATGCTCATGGTAGAATGATCCTACGATGCAATAAAATTCTAGTACATGAGAAATATAGTAAAATACATTAGTAATAATATCACCTAATATAAGATAGCAATGCATACGATGGGTGAGTATATAGTAGTTTAAAAAGGTAACAGTAACTTTTGCAAATCTCCAACATTGGGTGAAAACCCACTAAAACAAATATAAAAAGTTAAACACAGATTTCTTAAAGCAAGAAAGGACATACGTTGATATCATGTATTCATGTGCTATGAAAACTTAGCATTTTGGTTCACACCATTGATGCTATATTCCACTCTTCCATTGATGAGGAACGAGAACAAGGAATTAATATATATGTTATTAATCAGTTTATATTTATTTAGTGTAAAAATAAATAATGTATTTGTCTATATTTTTTATATGTGGGGCTAGGGGTATAAGTTTATTTATAATAAAGCCCAATTGTTTATGAGCCTTAGTATTAGGGATTTTATTCCCTATATAAGCATTGTAATCTCCCGCATATTACGAAACTTTGATTATACACTTTTCTTGAGAGTAATATTGATTTTATTCTTGGGACTTGTATAATTCATTGCTTTTAATAAATCTTTGTTAGATTATTGCTTTTCAATTCTTGTCCTACATCACTTCATCTTGCGTTTATGTGCTTAACACACAAGCAAAAGAAAAAAAAATTAAAAACCAAGACGCAAGTTCATCTAACGTTATGGAGGGAAAAAAAAGAAAAAATAACCAAAACGCAAGTGTGCCATACAGGCCAACACCCTGCAATAAGCTAGTATTATAATAAGATAACAAATATTAAAAGTATATGTGCATTGCACCAGATGTAAGCTAGTATAAACTTAATTGGGTTTTGGTGATCATCAATAGAGTTTAGAATTTCATTTAATTTTACTTCAAATAAGTAACTATATTGAAGAGATCACGTTAATAATCATGCTAATGAAAAGTAATAGCCAATAGTATTGACATTTTCAATGTATTATAAGTATCTACCATGCCACACTATAGGAAATGGGAGCCCACAAAAAACAAACAAATAGCCTATGTGACTTCATATAGTTGTTGAAGAAGACACAAAAGAAAAGGAGAGAGAAAAGTAGAACATGTGTTTTATACCAGCAAATTTGAAGTTCTTTTCAATAGCACAATCTAGCAAGCTGTTTCTCTCCTCCTTTACGTTCATGTATAGCTTCAGTTCACTTTCAATCTTTCTTTTTTCAACCGGGGCCAATTCCATGTTCATGGCAACAGTCAAATCACGAACCGCATCTTCATAATTACCTAAAGAAGCATTCGCTTTACCTCTTCTGTACCATGCCTGGAACAAATATGTATACATACTGTATATATAACCTCTTATCTGGTCTAAGTAACTCAAGTTAACAAACAATATGATTCACAATTAAAACCAAACATATTTTACGTTTGCACTTTGCACTAATCAGTGTCTTAAACACGAGAAAAGAGCTATGTGAACATTACGTCTTTTATATTCATTTGCACTTTTCACTTTGCACTTTACGTCTGTATTGAAGGTGCATCTCTCCTTCAGTACATGAGCATTATGTGAACATTCAGACTTGAATTGACTAAGCTAATTTTGAACGTGAGAATTGGACTCAAGACCATTGCAATTAGTTTTGATAATTCGAATTCTTATATGTCACTACATATACTTGGGCCTATGTATTTTGTGCAAACGAACACATATACATGAACACAAGAGAGAAACAAATCATTGCTTTATTTTGAAAATCTTTCTTTGCGCTCTAATTTATATACGATATACATATATTATTAGCGAGTTCATTAGCTTGAGTTGTAAACAGTTTCGATTATATTGTTAAGTCTAATTGGTGTTGCTGGATAAGTAAGGTGGCAAACAAGGGTTCAGGAGGAAACTAGAGGTTAGAGAAGTCTATACTTAGGTAGTATAAGGCTTATAGGCATAGGGTTTGAGGAACAGGGTGTTTCAGCAAGATATTATTAGCAACGGGGAGTTGAGGGAGATATATTACTAAATCTTGTAACAGTGGTTTATCTTGATTAATAATATATCTTTTTACCGAGTTGGTAGGGGACAAGGACATAGACGAACTTGGATAAAATTTGTTGGCTAGCTAACAGACTGTGTTTTAACTTTTAATTAATTTCAGCAAGCTGACAAGTCAACAGTTAGACTAATATAGTCATTTAGTATTCGGTAAAGATAAAACTGAATGTAGTTGGCCATAACACCTATTCACCCCCTCTAGGTGTGCATTTTCATAAGGTTACATAGAGGTTTATGCTTTTACTGATAACTCACATTTAGAAGATAATTTACAACTGTTTTTTTCTCAGAACCAAAACAGTACATCTATTTAAGTTTTTTTGTGAAAGTGTATGATAAGATATAATTATATCAAACTGATAAGACAAAAAAGTATTAAACGATAAGAGAATGGCTTTTATCACCTTTGTGTAATGCGGAGAAATCACAAGAGCCCGACTGCAATCTCGTAAACACTCTACTAGAAGACCCATTCTCTTTAAAAACAAAAACACAGAATATGGTTAATGATCCAGACCACTATTGTATGATTGTATCCCCCGAAAGCACTTTAAAAATGTTTTGTTTGTTATCCAAGTAGTTGGCATTAAAATCACTGTAACTATGAACTACACATGCTAAACAAAATAATTAACTCACATGTGATACTGTGGCACGGTTTAGATATAAAGTTGAGACAAGGTTCTTGCCCATGACATCAACATCACTCGGCGCATCACGCAGCGCCTACAATGGTGCAACAACATACTAATTACTAAGTGAAATTAACAGTACAAAATCATCTCTGCCCTATTCAGCTAAGAACAAGATCAAAACATTGTCCACCAAACAAAAACTACTACAAGGTCACAATAACCGCAATCACAAATAACTAACAAATATCGACTGTGACTCCTAATTGTTACTTGTTAGCACTGACATTAATGATGTACTTCGTAACAATTATCACTAATTTGATTAAACTAATTTGAATCTCGCACATTCTAATGAAACCTAAATGCACATGTCTAACCAATAACCGCAATCACAAATAATAATACAGTAGCAGTCATGACAAATATCGACTGTAACTCCTGATTGTTAGCACTAACACTAATTGTGTACTTGCATAACAATTAACACTAATTTGATAAAACTATTTGGAATCTCGCACATTCTAATGAAACCTAAATCCACATTTCTACTCTATATCAAATTGTAATACCGGCCTTGGAGTAAAAACGAAGCGCATTAGCGTAATCTGCTTTAGCGAAGCAGTCGTTTCCGTTGCGCTTAGACTCCAAAGCAGCCTCCTTATTCTTCCCACACAACGCTCTATCTGTGTCCACCAAATCTCCAACAATCTAATCAATGATTTAAAAAAAAAAAAAAAAACCAAAAACCAGTAAACAATAGCAGTATATATAAAATGTGTGTGGGATTGTAGACATGTATGCAATATGCGTGTGCAAATATATTTATGTGTGCATAGGATTAGATAATGATAATAATAATTAAATACAATACTAATGTTTTGTGTGGGAACTTACTTGGTGGAATTGGGGAAGTTGTTGAAAGAAATGAAGAAGAGAGGAACAAGTACAAGGAAGAGTAGAGAGAGTACTTTGTGAAATCAAGCATTTTAGACTGGGAGGAATAGCAGATTTTAGCTCCTCCATACTTCCAGGGGTTCGAGAACACTGTGACTAGCTCAACTGAAACTGAATAATCAAGTAGTAGTAGTAAGTAGACCCTCTCCTTTTGTTACCCAAGAATTTGAAAAAGGGTTAATTATCAACGGAGTTAATAATTTCATTTTAACGAATATATTAAGCTCACAAATTTTTGGTTTATGTAAAGCATTTGATTCAAATTAAGTTAAGTTTCATAAGCTTTAAAATTTAAAACAACCAATTTTATGTAATTCGTCTTTTTATATTTTTTTGTAATATATAAATCAATTGAACAATACAATTTCATGTATATTACCTATTTGATCCATTATTTTTTAATTGACTCGTATTTTATATCACATTAATAAATTGAACAATACATTTCCATATGTTACTGTTTATCAGTAGATCAAATTTACGGTAAGAATTCACAATCGTACTCATTTTTTCCAGTTCTTTTACATCGTAGGTCATGTGATTTTAGGGAGGGTTTCTTTATATTAAGCTTACAATAAAATACAACTTACATATATAAGAAGTGAAAAAAATAATAAAAATAACGGTCTATCTAACCCCATCTTGTTAATTGCTCCTATAATATACAACATTCTCCCCACATATAATAGTGGGAGATGCATCATTTGCATATTTTTCATGGCTTCCTACTTCTACATCAGCGCTCAGGACTGACAATCCCCATGAAATCATGATGCTACATTTCAGCGGATACAAAACTTTCTAGTTTCTACGAATGTGCTCAATCCAGTAACTAGGCAGTGATTCCAGTCTTCTTGAAATTTTGGTATCACAAGACATCCTAGATGTCCAAGCCCCCAAGGACAAAAACCATCATACACTTCTACCTGACAATCATTCAGCCTCCGATTCTTCACTTTCACTTTCCAAGTACATCTCTGTTGCTTCACCTCCAGGCAAGTTAGCTTCTTCTTCCTCTCTTCTTTTCCTCTCCGCTTCCTTGTCCCTCTCGGTAGACCTAGACTTCGCTATTTCTAGCCTCATACTCACTGTTTCCCAGGATACTAGCTTCTCGAGAAATGTTGAAATATACTCGGCCCTACGATTCTGTTGAGATGAGACAAATAATTGTAGTATGATCTAAAGTAGCGAGGGAATTTCAATACAATTAATATGAAATCATGCAACCTTACCTCGAAGTCAATGTAGTAAGAATGCTGCAATAGCGAGAAAGGAAGCATTAGAAAAGGAAAAATTAAATCAGTACTTGTGTAAAAGAAAATTTCAGTGTGTTTACTTTCTGTAAAAAGGAAGAAGTTTAACATAACAGATATACTGACGTACCTCCCAGACATCTATTGTGAGGAGCGGCTGCAACAACCACGCAATATAATTAGATTCTTAGGTTTCAAGGAGATGCTAGGAATAAGTACAGTTGAAACAAATTTTATCATAAACAACAAAGTTCACAATAGGAAGTTGTAAAGCTCTTTGCCTCTGATGTAAATCATTTAACTCCGTCTAGAAGTTCAAAATACTCAATTACTTACAAAGTAATCCCAGACAAGCGGATTCACAGCATTTGGACTCTTCACCACTACAAGCTTCTTGTCTTCTTCTGATGGGAGTGGGTTCACAGCATTTCCTACATCGAGCCTGTTCGCTTTGTCTACAAAAAATCAAATCAACGGAGCCTTTAACTCATTAGTGCACAAAAACAGTATGTAATTTATCCATAAATACATACAAGGCAATAAGTACAAGTGCATTTTCTAGTTGATTTGGGTGAGGAAGGGGAAAGGGAAGCAAGAGAGCCAATTACATGCAAGCCAGGCCCAACCAGAACCAAACTGAGAAGATGCTGCCAACTTGAATTCTTCAACAAAAGCTTCGAAGGACCCAAAATCTCTGTTAATAAGCTTTAAAAGTTCTCCGGATGGCTTGCCTCCACCACCTGGTGCCATAGATTCCCAAAAGAACTCATGGTTCCAAGTCTGCAAATTTAGTAAATATGAAAGTATAGATATGAAGGAAACATAATATCAAACAGTAAAAAATAAAAAGGCCCTGAATTTTTTTGGGAATCTGATTTATAAGAAAAGAGCAGTATATGCAAAACCCAGAATTAGAATGTCGTCGGAAGTACGAGTCATATGAAATTGAAATTCTTAACAAGTATATGGCCAACTTTTGACAAGATTATAGTTTGTTTGTTTTTGAAAGATTTGCATAATATCAACAGAGAGTATGAATGATGAACAATCTATTTCTACAGAGTAAAGCGTTACGCACCTGTGCGGCATTGTTAAATGCTGGAAGGATATCACCTTTATTGTAAGAAACTAGTACCACACCTTCCAATGTCAATCCATCCAGTTCCGTTCCAACTATTTGCTTGTTCAGGTTATCCACATAGCCCCTGTGGTGTTTTCCCCAATGATACTCCAGAGTTTCCTTGCTCATGTGTGGCTCCAGAGCGTTCTATGATACATATCCACTGATTAGAATAAGAATGATCAAGTCGATGCTTCATGATTGCACTGAAAGGCATACATGCAGATAATTTCCACTTGTCTATGATTAAGTCAGTCTACCTGAGACTACGTGAAACTAGAATAGAACACTTAGATCTGATTCTAGATAGATTTCCTAAGCTAAAGTTACACAACTTTTACAAAAGAGAAAACATAACTTTAGTTAGCTGGCACCTGGTAAATATTAAAAAAAAAAATGAAACGGAAAGTTCAAAGTACAGATCAGAAAACTAAGACTTTTGTGGTGATGAAGCTCTAAATATGAACTTTGGGCAGGAATAGGATCGATCCCATGAATAAAAAAATTTAAATCTTTGAAAATAAATTTTAAAGCAACACTACATTTGTAAGCTAAAATCAGGGCGTTCACTTATCTTAACCACAAAGTTCTACAATAAAGGAATGTCAAAACTTACGAGCATATATGGAGGAGGCTTCAACTCAATCTTCGCAGTTACTACTTGTGGACTATATCTCCTCTTACATTGCTTCTGCACAAAAAGAAGTAACAATTTAAAAAACATGCAGAATATAACCCAACACAAAATCGAAGTGTTACAGACCTTGGTCCTACATAAGCAACTATATTAACCGTTAACAGGCCCAACATGACTTGCGAACACTACCATTTCTCATGTATTTTCCTTGAATTTCAAAAGTTATTCTTTCGTACGGAACTGCTCAATACATACCTCACGGCCAAAATCTCCACATTAGCTTTGATCTTCGACAGCTACATATTTTGTATATGTACTAATATTTCTCAATAATTACATCTATCAATCCTAAATACATAATATATTCACAATGGAAGCACTTGGAAGGGCATTGGATGGAGACATAGAGTCAATAAATAATACGAAATATTAGTCTTAGGTGAGAAAGTACCCTGTATACAGGGTTATATTCCACCATGAACCATATTAACCAACAATGTAGCTACAAATCACCGGCCACGATACTACTCATCATTGGTTTGTAATTTGAAGGCTTAATTAGTTTGTACTTAAACGAACACCTATCAATATATTGAACTCAAGAAGTGCAAAGAAATGCATCAAAAAGCAAAAAACAAAAATAACCAACATACAATCTCAGAGACATTTCATCAAACACCAAGTCCAGAAACATACAATAATCATGAGTTTAAGCTTCATGAAGGAGGAGTTGAATATAAGAAAGTAGCAGACCTGTTTGTTTTTCCAAACTGGGCTCTGAGTCAACTCACTAAACCCTTGTCTTGGGAGAAATGCGCACGTCAGCAGACTCGCTGTCGGTGTTGCCGCCATTTTTGCAGGAGGTTTGTCTTAAATTTTAAATGGATATATAATTTTTTTTTACGCGTTAGTATAATACATATCCATCAAAAGTTTATGGTTTTATATTAAATAATTGAAATTTGTATCAATTGCGGGGATAGCTCAGTTGGGAGAGCGCCAGACTGAAGATCTGGAGGTCAGGTGTTCGATCCACCTTCACCGCATGCAATTTTTTAAAATGGTGTCTTCTTTTTTCCCGCTTCGTAATTTAATTTTCCTTTTTTACTTTAAGAAATACTATGAGAAAAATAGTCGTGTCAATGTATGATCCAAAGAAGCTAGTAACCTTACCTCAAAGACAATGTTAATGCAGTAATAATGATGTAATAACAATGGCATAATCGAAAGCATCTGAAAAAAGGGCGAATAAATGTCAGCACTTCCATAGCGGTTCATCGCATTTTTGTTCCATCTCAGTTGACCTTTCAGAATGGAGATAGAAATGAGCATTGGAATGTTCCACCAGTTAATGTGATCGAGAAATGTTGATGCTGCAATATTTGATTTTGAAGGATTTCATGGAATCATCTGTGCTGCTAGAGATCATAATGGCAGTCCGGTTGAAGCTATGGTACGACCAAGAGAAAGTACAATGATTCCACATGTTACTGAAGCTTTGAGTGTAAAAGAAGCATTGAGTTGGATCAACACTTAGAACTGGTCTTCTACAATTATAGAGTCTGACTGCATTACTGTAGTTCAGGCTCTAAGAGGTACCTTTCCTCTGGTATCTTCCTTCGGTTTGGTTATAGATGTGTGTAGGAACTTATTAATTATTATGTAAGCTGCAGATTGTTCAGCTTTTCTTTGAAAAATGATCTTCTAACAAGGTGGTGCATCACCTTGCTCGAGAGGCTATGGCTCTTTCTGATCGTAATATGCAGGAGAGGGGTCTGTCCTCTCTTGTTTCATCATGTTTAATTGCTGATTTAGGCCCGTATTAATCTATGCATCTTGATTCAAAAAAAAAGTAAGAAGTTTAACATAGCAAGTATTTTGACTTGCCTCACAGACATCTACATCTACTGTGAGGAATGGCCGAAACAACCTAGCAATATAATCAGATTCTTACGTTTCAGGCTCGGAATAAGTAGAGCTTAAAAAATTGTATCGGAAGTACAAACCCCAAGGAATAAGTAGAGTTGAAGAAATCCAAGTTGCGGCTCAGGATGAAATTCTATGGAATGACCAAAGAAACGTTAGAACCTCAGACATTTGGTTCTCCATTTGCACATCAGCTCCTCCCGTCCCATGGCATGATCTTGTATGGCATAAGCTGATGATTCCAAAGAATGCTTTTCTGATGTGGTTAATTTTAAAAAACAGATTGCTTACTCGGGACAAGATGGCAAGTTTTGGCATGCAAACCACGCGGAATCACTATCATGTTATCAAAAGCATTAAGCGCAAACCCTCCCTGGAGCCTAGGCGCGAGGCGCACGCTTCTTTGAAGTGAGGCGCATACATAAAAAAATTTCAAAAAAATATTACTTAGGATTATACATATAATGATTGGGTTTATAACGTAATTTATACTTCATAACATATTAAATCACACTTCTAAAGCAAAAATAACATAACTAATAATTCATAATATATTAAATTAGAAGAACTCTCGAGCAAAAGCAATCCAAAATGCTAACATCAAGATTTGAATTTTAAAGTTTATAGGAAAGCTTCAGGCTCCCAGATTTCCTTCATCATCTTCATCTTCATCTTGAAGATCTTCATCCCAATCATCTTCAAGTGTCGATGTGGTCCCTTCATATTCAAACTCTTGTTCTCCCTATTCTACATCCTCGTCTACCAAACATCGTTATCTCTTACGTGAACTTAACCTGAACTTGAAACGCACGGTTGATTTTGACTCTGTTTAGATTTCAATATTTTGATTTTTAACTCTTACCTAGGCTCTCCAGCACCAGAAGCAACTACTGTCCATCCTAATCCATCATCATCAGTGAAGACAGACTCATTATGTTCTTCTAATTTAGTTTTTTTCCTGACTTGCGTCGAATGATATTCAATTAAGGTTTTTTTTTCCCTTTTTCAAAGCATCTGCTACTTACATGGAGCTTTAAAAGTTTTATTTTTGTTTTGGGCTATATTTGTTTGGCCTTAACTCATAAAACAACAAAACCCTACTTTTTTGTCAAGCTTCAATGAAGTGCGCTTTTTTAGCGCTTCACGCTTTTTTGCGCTTCGCAGACATAAGTGCGCGCTTGTTTGAAGCCGCTGCGATTCACAGACATAAATGTCCAATTTCTATTCCTGGGAATTGGTTATGAGATGAGGAGTTCTTCAATAGTATGAGTGCAACTGGGGTTGAAGTTCAGTTGGGGTATCTCTTTATGTCAGTAGCAGCTCATGCAATTTGGTCCGAAAGAAACAAGCGTCTCCACGGTGAGCAGCATAGGGACTCCGTTACCATCCTTATCAGTGTAAAGGACATGATTAGAGAAAAATTCTCTGTTTGTGATAATTATAAATGGACTAATACTTCTCAATAATTAGATCTATTAATCCTAAATACTTAATATATTATATCTATTCGATGGCTACATATTTCTTAAATGGACTAATACTCCTCAATAATTATATCTATTAATCCTAAATACTTAATATATTCACACTGGAAGCACTTGGAAGGGCATTGGATAGAGACATGGAGTTCATCAATTATATGATATATTAGCCGCTTTTGTGCTGAGGTAGTGTACCCTATATATGTAGGAGTGAGCATTTTCCGGTTCAGAACCGGGAACCGAACCGACCTGAAATTTCGGTTCCGGTTCGGGTCTTACATATTTCGGGTTCGGTTCGGTTCTCATTTTTCTGAAATTTCGGTTCCGGTTCTTATTATGCTAGAACCGTAAGAACCGAACCGAACCGAAATTTAAAAAAATATATAAAATATATATATTATATTTAAAAAAATATCACATTATCATATATTATTCATTTATCTTATCATATAAGATACTTTAATTATATATTTTTTTAATTAATTTGAAAGGTTTGAACGGGAAATGATCTATCTCTAATAATTAATCTTTTTTTTAACTAAGTTACCATAATAAATAATCAAACTTTTGGAGTAAAAAATAATATAAAATAAATATATTTGAAATAAAATAAAATTTTGGTTTTTTCGGTTCCGAACCAAACCGAAATTTACGGTTCGGTTCCGGTTCGGTTCTTCTATATAAACGGGTTCGGTTCGGTTCTTAAAATATTGCTATTTCGGTTCTCGGTTCTTTCGGTTCGGTTCTGACCCGTTGCTCACTCCTATATATATCAGTGTCATGTTCCACCACGAGTCTACGAACCATATTAACCCTTTAGTTTAAAATTATAGGTGTTCGTGTAAGTACAAACTAATTAAGCCTTCAAACTACAAACTAATGATTAGTAGTATCGTGAGATTTGTAGCAGTGCAAGGAAATGCATCGAAAAGCAAAAACAGATATAATTATCATATATTCTCAGAGGCATTTTATCAAACAACATGTTCACATTCATACTATTATCATGAATTTTAACCTCTTAAAGGAGTTGAATGTAAGAAAGTAGCAGACCTGTTTGTTTTTCCAAACTGAGCTCCGAGTTGACTCAGTAAAGCTTTGTCTTGGGAAGAATGCAGACGTCAGCAGGCTCGCTGTCGATGTTGCCGCCATTTTCGCCGGAGGTTTGTCTTAAATTTTAATTTTTATCACGCGGATAATGTTTTATAAGAATTTAATTTTAAATTATATATGTTGGGCCTGGGCCTGTATTTCGGGTTATTATAATTTGTGATACAGGGTCATAATATTTAGGCTTATATAATATGTTGTGGAATATTAAATCACTTGCGGGGATAGCTCAGTTGGGAGAGCGCCAGACTGAAGATCTGGAGGTCAGGTGTTCGATCCACCTTCACCGCATGAACTTTTTTTTTCCCACTATTTCATTTTTATACTTTTTCTTTTTCACTTTAAGAAACATTTTGATAAAAATAATGGTGTCTTCTTCTTTTCCATTTCATATTCTATTTAATGCAGTAAGAAGGCTGTAATACCGATGGAATAATGGAAAGCATCTGAAAAAAGGTGGGAAAATGTCAGTACTTGCATAGGGGCTCATCGTATTTTTGTTCCGAGTTGATCTTTCAGAATGGAGATGGGAGTGAGCATTGGAATGTTCCACCAGTTAATGTGATCAAGGTAAATGTTGATGCTGCGATGTTCGATTTGTGAAGGATTTTATCGAATCAGCTGCTTTGCTAGAGATCATAATGGGCAGTCTGGTTGAAGATATGGTACGACGAATAGAGAGCACGATGATTCCACATGTTGCTAAAGCTTTGAGTGTAAAAGAAGCATTGAATTGGATCAAAACTAAGAACTGGTCTTCTACAATAATAGAGTCTGATTGCATTACTGTAGTTCAGGCTGTGAGAGGTATCGTACCTTTCCTATGGTATCTTCCTTCGGTTTGGAATAGATGAGTGTAGGAACTTACAATGTATGCTGCAGAATGTCAAGCTTTTCTTTGTAAACAATCTGCTAACAAGGTGGCGAATCACCTTGCTCAAGATGCTATGGCTCTTGCTGATCGTACTATGCAGGAGAGGGATCTGCCCTCTTTTGTTTCATCATGTTTAATGGCTGATTTAGGCCCGTATTAATCTATGTGTTTTTATTCAAAAAAAAAAAGTAATAGGTTGTTCAACTCGGCATATATTTTGGCAAGAAATGTAAGAAGGCAACGAACAAAGAAAGAACTGCATCCGTTCTTAATTTGGCAGAGGAAGGAAAACAAGGAAATCACTAACATGCATGTAAGCTCGATGCTGCCAACTTGGACTCTTCAAGAAACGCTTCAAAGGACTCAAAATCTCTGTGAATAAGCCTTAAAAGTTCTCCAGATGGCAAGATTATAGTCTACCAAAGAATCAT
>PHNY01035276.1:1311-13009 GCA_003724115.2 Anethum foeniculum | reverse complement strand
GGGGGGGGGGGGGGGGGGGGGGGGGATGTCAGTACTTGCATAGTGGGTTATCGTATTTTTGTTCCATCTCACTTGGAGATGGAGTGAGCATGGTAATGTTCCACCAGTTAATGTGATCAAGGTACATGTTGGTGCTGCAATATTCGATTCTGAAGGATTTTGGAATTGGCTGCTTTGCTAGTGATCATAATGGCAGTCTGGTTGAAGCTATGGTATGACGAAGAAAGAGTATGATGTTTGATGTTTCCACATGTTGCTGAAGCTTTGAGTGTAAAGATGCATTGAGTTGGATCAAAACCAAGGACTGGTCTTCTACAATTATAGAGTCTGATTGCATTACTGTAGTTCAGGCTCTGAGAGGTACCTTTCCTCTGGAATCTTCCTTCGGTTTGGTTATATATGAGTGTAGGAACTTATTATGTAAGCTGCAGAATGTCTAGCTTTTCTTTGTAAAACGATCTGCTAACAAGGTGGCGCATCACCTTGCTCGAGATGTTATGGCTCTTTCTGATCGTAATAATTCATCATGTTTAGTTGCTGATTTAGGCCCGTATTAATCTATACATCTTGATTCAAAAAAAAAAAAAAAAAAGAAGTAAGAAGTTTTTTAATGTAGCAAATATTTTGACTTGCCTTACAGACATCTACATCTACTGTGAGGAATGGCTGAAACAACCTAGCAATATACTCAGATTCTTACATTTCAAGGCTTAGAAAGTTTAAGAAAAATTGTATCAGAAGTACGACCCCCGAGGAATAAGTAGAGTTGAAGAAATTCAAGTTGCGGCTCAGGATGATTTTCTCTGGAATGACCAAAGAAACGTTAGAACCTCAGACATTTCGTTCTCCATTCGCACATCAGCTCCTCCCGTCCCATGGCATGATCTTGTATGGCATAAGCCGGTGATTCCAAAGAATGCTTTTCTGATGTGGTTATAAAGAACAGATTGCTTACTCGGGACAAGATGGCAAATTTTGGCAACCAAACCCCAACAATTTGTTTACTTTGTTTGCACTAGGGGTGTAATCGAGCTGAGCCGAGTCGAACATTGCCAAGCTTGGCTCGAGCTCGACTGAAAAAGTTCAGGCTCGAGCTCGGGTTCGAGTTCGACCGAACCTTTAATTTCAAGTTTGAAACTCGGCTCATAAAAAGTTCGATAGTCTTGAATTCGGCTCGAAAGCTCGAATTGATTTCACTAAATATTCACAAAAACTCGAAATATGATGGGTTCGGCTCGGTTTCGATTCGAATAAATATATAAAATAACATTAAATATTTATATAAAAATATATTTATAATAAAAAAATAAAAAATAATGGAGGCTTGATAAGGCTCGCGAACCTTACAAACCGAGCAATTTGAAGCTCAATTCGAATATTTTACGAATGGTTTGACTCGTTTATGCCCCTAATTCGAACCATGCGGAATCAGCTCAACACCTGTTCTTTCAATCAGGTTTTCTTTTTTTGATTGTTAATGAATGTGTAGTTTCTGTTCCTGGGAATTGGTTATCAGATGAGGAGTTCTTCAATAGTATGAGTGCGAATGGGGTTGAAGTTCAGTTGGGGCATCTCTTTATATTAGTAGCAGCTCATGCAATTTGGTCCGAAAGAAACAAGCGTCTCCATGGTGAGCAGCATAGCGACTCCGTTACTATCCTTATCAGTGTAAAGGACGTGATTAGAGAAAAAATATCTGTTTGTAATAATTATAAAAAGTTGATTGCTTAGAACGGTAGAATTATTCCTTTGTAGTGTTTGTTCATCTTTTTTGGTGGCTTGAGGAGCTTGTTCCTCTCTTTTTGGTTGCCCTGGGGTATACCCTAGTTTGTTGTTTTTCTTTTTTTTTGGAAATAAAATTGTTAGTTAGCAAAAAAAAAAAAAAAAAAAGCGCCTATAACTCGTCGTTATACAGAAAGTAGCAACTTATAGCAAAGAAATGTAAGAAGGCACCAGACAAAGAAAGAAGTGCATCCCTTCTTAATTTGGAAGAGGAAGGAAAGCAAGGAAATCACTTGCATGCAAGCTCGATAATGCCAGCTTGAACTCTTCAACAAACGCTTAGCTGGACATAAAATCTCTGTAAGTAAGCCTTAAAAGTTTTCCAGATAGCAAGATTATAGTCTACCAAAGAAACATGGTTCCAAGTCTGCAAATAAGGTAACTTGAAACTGCAGATACCAAGTAAGCACACATAATATCAGACTGTTAATTAAAAGGCCCTGGGTCTTATAGGAATTTGAACTATTAAAGGCTGCATGAAATTTCGTACTCAGCTAAATTTACCCATAATACTCTTTCATGTTTAGTTGCTAACCGAATGAGACAACAAAACCTATAAGATAGCACTGCCCAAAATTTATAATTTGGAAAGGGTGAGTTCAGACAGCAGAAACTTATAAGATTTTCTGGGTGCTAGGGCTGTAGATATGAACTTTGGGTTGGATCGGTCCCAAGAACAAATTAGTCCAAATCTTTGAAAACAATTGATTAAGCATTACATCTGTAAGTTGAACTCAGAGCACTTACTTCTCTTTCCAACAAGGTTACACAAAAAAGATATTATGAACGCTTACTAGCATATATGGAGGAGGCTTCAACTCAGTTTTCGCAGTTACGACTCCCAGAGACCAGCTCTCCTCTTACCTTGCTTCTGCAAAAAAGAAGTTATTCATAAAAGATTTGCAAAAAAACAACCCAACATTTTCGCTACACAATTAGGTGGCTAAAAGCTACATTACATAGGCAACTACTTTAACTCTACAGAGCACCATTCTAACATGTAATCATGTGTTCCACTTCAAATTTCAATCGCTTTCTTCTACAAGAAAGTGTTACTTGATGATATGCACCAACATTTTTTTGGTAATACATATTTAAAAAGTTACTACTGCTATAATTATGATAAGACTTGCAAGGACCTTGGATAGAGTCAGACTAGCCCTAAAATTTAGGTGGCCTGAATTGAAATCAAATTTTGGGGCCGTAACATACATATAAGTTGCATATTTAAAAAAAGAATTTTAGAATGTTGGGGTCCTTGAGTGTTGGGGGCTCTAGGTGCACTCTTGTCCACCTATAGTCAAGCCACCCAGATAGAGTTGATTAATAATATAAAAAATAACCTCTTAGGTGTAGAACTATCATGTACTATATATATCAAGTGTCATGTTCTGGTACATACTAACTTAACCTATAAAATAAAAACCACCAGCATAATACTGAAATTAATCGTTGGTAGTTTTAAGGATAAATTAGCTTATATTTGAACGAACACCCTACCAAGCGAACACCTTTGTGTATCAAATTGAAGAAGTGCAAGGAAATGCATGGGAATGCGAAAAAGGACTTAAATCCTCAGGCATTTTATTGAACAACATGTCTACTAAAAATTTTACCGAGATCCTGAAGATTTTCAAGTGCTTGAAGAAAAAGGAGTTGTGTATAACAATGTGGCAGACCTGTTTGTTCTTCCAACTAAACCTCCGGGTTGAAGTAAATGGCCCATTAACAGTAACTGTTCCATTCCGTATAAGTTAAAGTTGACATATGTACATATAGAAATAATTATATAAAAAAAGCTGTTACAGTAATTCAAAGAACTTTCTTTTGAGAATCCATCTACTTTCATCTTTCCTTTGTTAGCTTTCAATTTAGTAATTTTTGAACACAAATGGTATAAAAATGTGTTAGGTTTTTGTTCACATTTTATTGTGATGTCACTTTGTCTGAGGTACTCCCAGAGTAAAGACTTGCCTTCTCAAGCTGAAGATCCATGCACACATATTTGATATTTCCCACTTATCAGGTGACATCAGTGGCTAAAACAATACTAGTTAAATAAAACAAGATTGTATGCTTGGCAAGAAATGAACAATTTATAAAGGAGTTTGAATAATCAATAATCTATCTTTGTTTCTCACATACAATTACAATTCTCTGGTACTAATGTCGGATTCAACATGAAACAAAATTCTATTACAAGTGTGTTTTGATAAGAATATGATATATAGCAAAATTCAGCTTGCCTCTTCCAGCTTGCACTTAAGTTATAAGAAGTGACTTTGTTAAGCCCAAGCTCTTTTCCTGGGAACAAGATCTGATGTCTTTATCTCATCAATTTTAGCAGCTACGATGAAATCATTCATACTTAAACCCCCTGCGCAGCACAAGTGAAAATAGATTATGTTAAGAGGGGCTGGCTATATATCACATCTATAGTGATTTAAGAGGTCCGCATCATTTTGAGAGAAGCGATTGCATTTGCTTCGAATTTAAATTTTGTACTAGGATGTATTTACATGGTGATAAGTAGTCATGTAACTGAATAATCATGACTAGGGATACCTCTAGGAGCGGTTTGACCTTGCATGAAACATGAGGATAGTTCAATGAAACATGAATGGAAACATCTTAGCTAATTATGAGAAGAAACATGAGGTTTTTTTTTATAATTACAAGAAGAAACTTGTTGCTAATTAGTCGTAAAACTGAGGAAAGTTTAGCCTAATCAGGATATGGAATATATGTTGAGGTTGCATAATATAGCATAGAAGTTGTTGGAATTGTAAATTAGTCAAGAAAAGTCAATTCAGTTATTTCTCAATCATTTTTGCGATTTATGATAATATTTACATTAAACTATCATATTAATATTTTTTTTTAATCTACAAAGCACTTTAAATTTGTGGGGAAAATGCTTGCTGAACACAGCAGGCTGAAATATGAGTTATCATCTTAGACTCAGATAATTATCCTCCAGAATTCATAATGGTTTTCTATCAGTAAGCTAAATTTAGAAAACCGTGACAGAACAAGAAAATCGAGAAACGTTCTATCAGATTGGAAATGCTATTGACATATGTAATTGCAGAAAAAAGGAAGACTCTGGATACACATTGTTTAAGCTCCCGAATATCTAAAGTAATCATTTTGACTTATTGCATTGGACTCGTAATATTCGAAGAAAAGAAGAGCTGGTAGTTTCCAATAAAAAAGATTGCATACCAATGGAAGGAGTCCACAGTTCAGCTCTAACTTGATTGGGCGGTTCCAAGTGAAGGTTAGGAAGGTGCCCAATAGTTTCTACAACATTGAATATTCTATTGATGAGTTCGACACCAGACTTATAATCTTTTAGCTTCCACAAACATTGTAACCTAACCCTCCCACCTTCATTTGACAGTCTCCAACCAACAACCTACAAGAAAATTAAAGAAAGGTACGTTGAGATCTTTCAAAAAAAACAAAGCAAATAAAATTGTCTTTTCTTGCTGGTAAAAACTTGCGCTCTTTTTAATTAGAAGGGATGAAAATGGGGGAATGTATTGAAAATTGTACTATTTTTTTTTTTTTTTTTTTTGCTAAATGAAAATTGTACTATTTATGCCTTATATAATAAAAAAATTTGTGCCTTTCCAGTCTTTTTGCTCTTCCCTCTTACATTCTTCTCCTAGGCTCTTAATTTGGTTCAAACATCGCATTCCATTCTCATTTCTTACCTAATTCCACCGTCCATACCCCTCAAATGAGCATTAAATTTGGCAACAGGGTAAATATCATACAGAACTACAGAAGAGAAAGCATACTCATAAACTGTCCTCCGAGTTCCATATCCTAAATTATCCGATTATCCACACAGTATACATATCCGAAAAAGACATGAAAACAACTCATTATGACTCATTTATCACATTTCTGTTACTCTAAGCTTGTATACTAATTCTTATCAAATTTCACTTCACAAACAAGAACCCGAACCAAAATCGACACCCCTACACCCTACAAACAAGAAAATCCAAAAATCTTGAAAAAAAACACATGGGTCATAGTAAAGATTGTACCTTTCTCAACAAATTCTGAGCATCTTGGTCAGACAAAGCAAAAGGCTTAGGAGAACACTCAAGTCTAGAAAGAGAAAGAGCAGCAAGATTAGGAATCAATATTTTATGCTCAGTGCTGCCAAAACCCAATACTTTATCACCAAAATTACTCTCAATCTCAGCAGGAAAAGGGTCTCTTGCCCCAAAATCATTGTCACCTTCCATAGCTAAAGTTATCAACTTTGTGTGTCTGGGAGGTGCATACATGATTCTTGGACATGGGTTTGTTGGGAATAAAGAGGATAGTTGTAGTGGAGGAGCACAGAAGCTTGGACCAGCTATTGTTGTAATGGAAGCCATGTTAGAGTAGAGGTTTCACTCTGCAGACTTCTTATCCACTGGTTATAGCTTATAGTAGGACTTTTGCATTTTTATCATAAATGAGTATCATATTTTGGAAAAATAATGAAATATTCTTGGAATTTTATAATTATTTTTTGTCATTTGTTATATGATTTTATGTAATTATATTTCTTCATAAGTATATGAACACTTGCAAAATTTGAATTAGAAGAAATTTTTAACGAGAAACGAAATTGTGTTTATAATTGTATTTTACCCTAGTCGGAGTTGAAAATATATATAAAAATGAAAAGTTAAATGAAAATAATTTTAAATTTTAGATATTTTCGGAATTCGTTAACCATAGAAGATAAAAGTATATAATGAGATTTTTGTATATTTATTATCTTTGAAGTTTAAAAAGAAATACAGTTTTCATTCTTTGAAATTTTGTTTTATGTATTTATTAACATTGTTTTAGAGTCTTCAGACTGTTTGAACTTTAAAAAGAACTATAGTTTTCATTCTTTATAGTTTTTTTTATGTAAACCTTCATGTATCTGAATGCTTAGGTGGAACTGTTTGTTCCTCTCCTAGCACTGGAGTTGCCTTTCCCCTTGATGTATCATCTGAAACTTGTTAACATGTTTCTCTTCAGTTCAAAAAATACTTCTGCCACAATTTACTATACTACTGAAAGTTGTCTTCTTATTTTAGAAAATTAAAACAATCAGTTGTACATTTATTCTAATTTATTTGTTATGGTTTTTAGAATCTGCTAAGTTAAATTGCAGATAGGCACACTCTATGGCTCAACTCTCTGGAGGATCAAGCCTCGGGTAAATTACAAGACTGGGAGACTCAGTGAAATTACAATAATACGATATCAAACTCGTCTGTGTTGTCATTCTTTTATACTCAATGATCCCCACTTCCCATTCATGATCAGAGGGAACATAATTGCAATCACAGTATAAGCTCTGAGTTTTACTTGATGAAAAGTGCAAATCACAGGACACTATTTATATTAATGTCAAAGAGGTCATGTCTGTCTACATAAATTTCTTACATGACCAATTGCCAGATTTCACACAGAATGCTGGTTAAACACTTTGAACTTTATAAATGTCCATTCCAAAGTATCAATTACCTCAAATAAACAAAAGAAGAACCGCACTAAAATCTAACCCGGATCATATCGGCAGAACAACTGTGAATGACCTCAACTGTCAAACACAACATTACTATAAGCCAAGGAGTTGGTGTTTGCTTGTTATATGGAGAAAGCCTTTCTATAGACATCAAACGATTCATTGGAAGTCAGTTGCGGTTCCTGTGTCAAATCAATTTTAACATCACATATTAGTACAGGAATAGATTGGATGGAACTTAGTTCTATTAATAGATAATAGAAAGTACTAAATATTGTAACATATTGCTCGAACTTTTAAAGGAGACACCGTGGAAAGACTCAAATAAGTATAATCCATCATGCTGTTTTTTTATTGGGGTGGCGAGAAAATTACACCAGATAAGAAGACTGAAGTTACAATTATCAAATTGGTACAGTAATTCATAATATTGCTACCAGGTATTCCAGATATGTCATTTTCTTCTGGAAAATACTCAATATTCAAGTAAAAACATACAAGTGAGTATACAAGATTTCATGTGCTAAAAAATCCCATATACTTGTGTTTCTTTTGTGTATCATGTGACTCCTATAGCATTTTGTTTGTTATGTTGATCTTTGATATATGATTAACGACATGTGCAGAACAATACCCATCTTTATATATATATATATATCCACAAGGGACTAATGCCTCCGAATTGTTGTGGCAACATATTTACCTGTCTCATGCCAGAACCAAGACTCCCTCCTGTCAAAAGCATGGAGAGAAGAGATGTAACTGTACCACCTCCCCCTAAACCTCCGTCAGTCTTACGGATAGTGGACCTCATTGCAGTTAGCATATCCCCATACGTTTTTGCATTTCCACGTTCTATTGCTTGGATAAAAGAGAAAGTCATTGCACCCGTTGAAGTGACCTTTGATAAAGCCTGCCCAAAAAAAATTGTCAGCTAGCATTCTTTGTAAATCACTCTAAATGAAACAACTATATCTAATCGTAAATTTGGACAATCAGTTAGATGTTTTAAAATCCTTACAGATGTATCAGCAGAAGTTTGATCATCATCACAGCCACTGAAGGAAATGACTTCTCCCCCTTTTGTTCCTTTCCATACACCTGACTTAGGACGATGATCCTCCCAGACATACTTCCCGGTCCTGTAATAAAATTTTTGAAAAAAAAAAAGGATAAACATATAGATGAGCAGTACAATCTGAAGAAGAATTCATTAAGAAAGTACATAACTGTAAAATACACATGACTCCATAATAGACTATGACAGTTTTTTAATAGTATGCTATACAAACTGAGACGCTTCAATTAAGGTTGAAGGCCACCTACCTGTCCATTCTACAAAGATAAGGTAGATCTAGCACAGTTCCACTGTGACAAGCATCTATGATTGAGTGAAGCTTAACCCCATGTGGGAGAGGATTGACAATGGTAGCATTTATTTCATCATCAATAATCATTCCCTGTGTTTCAAAATCCACGGGACATATGGTTTCATCATATCCATCAATCTCATCCCCATTGTAATTCCTTTGTTGTGAACCATGTCCAGAAAAATGAAACACCAAGGAATCTCCTGGCTGACAACCTTGCACAAGCCAATACATTGCCATTCTAATATTGTGTTTTGTAGGCCGCCTAAGTGGATCCTTTTCTTCCTCTATAACAAAAAACGATAAACGATTAACAAACAATATTTTATACTGTATTACATTTGAGGGTATAAAAAATAGTTAGTGTTTGTGCTGATATCTAGTAGTTCAGTCAGTTCTATAGTATATACAAACACAACCACCTAAACCAAATTACCTGAGATTGTGTTTGGGAACAAGAATTTCATTTTCAATGACATGAGTTGAGTTCTTTAAAATTGACAAATTTATACTTATATTCAAATGTCTCAGAATTGAATCAAATCTAAATCCAATTCTTTTGCTTATCCAAACATATCATTTGCATCAAATCCTTAGTTTCAAATGAATTCCAATTTCATAGGCTGCAGAGTTTATGCACCTTATTACATTCCCTTTTATTGGAGATTTGTTGATTATAATCATACATAACACACATAGTATGCATCTAGATTGACAACTAATCTTAAGGAAGAACAAGATAACGGAGAATTGTGTTTATAACTTTTTCGTAAGTTGCAGATAACGGAGAACCAATATTTCAATACTTCAGTCAGTTTTTAAATTGTAGTTGTGTGAATACTAGCACACTATAATAAATTACCTAAACATTAAAGAGAAGTCATTCTATTCACCTAGTCCTTTTCCGTTTAATTCAAAGATTTATCGATCATAATCACACACACATTGCCTTCAAATTCGACTAACACTAATAAAGAATCACCAAACAACAAAGAAAAAGTAAAAGTAAAATACCTGTGAGCATAATAATAGATGACTCAGGGAACTTGAAGTTATTAATCAACATATATTTCATGCAATTCGCATCATTTACGCAACCTTTCAACTGATTCCTACTCCCCGTATACGATATGCCACAAATCACAGCTCGCTTCTGTCCATTTACAGATGGAGGTTGACCAGGCGGTGCATAACTGATCGGAGCCTGTTGCTGAGGTGGAGGAGGAGCCTGGTAATGATGATCATAATTATAATTATAATTATTCGACGATGTCGAAGACAAGTAAGCTGGAGGATGCAGAGGAGCAACGACATCACGGGGCTGTGCGATGCGAGTAACGGCTAGACAGAGTGCGCAACGTATAGACTTGGCGCCTGGTGGCAGCTGGAGCTGCGTGCGACAGTTTGAACAGTCTACTAGCATCAACATTCTGATATTGCTGGAGAGAATTGAGTCCGGGATTTATGTGTTATGTCACTGTGTATAAAGGGTTATGAAAAACAGGGAGTTGAATTGGACGACGAACAAGTCAATATTTGAATTTTCCGGGAAGGAATGAGGAGTTGGTTGAGATACCAACTTTTTTCCCCGAAGCGTGTTACTTTTATAATTTAGACTCGATTCTTTTTTTTACGGCATGGCATCATCTAGATTGCTTTTAACTTGAATAGATTGTAAGCACCGCAGGTAGTGAAGTGGTTAAAATGATCATGGCCATTGACTCTGGGAAAAATTGTACAAATCTCATATTCTCACTACCAACCAATTTCTATTATTGAGTTTAAATCTATGATTTTAGTAAAACGCATCATTATTGTTGATTCGTATATGGTAAATGCGGTCAAGACCGCAATAATCAAGTGCAGAATAATACTATCCTTTAGCATATCACGTTGTTTAATATCAAAGTGCAGAATCAATTATATAAGTAAATTTCGGTCAAAATTTGATCAATTTAATCATTAAAAATTAAAATTGAACAAATATTTGGAAATCTAGGCTCTTTTTTCTCTTTCTTTTTCCCGCCTCTCTCTTAAACTCCATAGCCAATGACCGGTGAAAGCCCCCAAATTCTTATTACTCCCTCTGTTTTTTTTTTTTTTTGTCACTTTGACTTTTGGCAAACATCTTTAAGTTCTTTGAACAATAGTAAAAAATGTTATTTTTGATTAATTTTTTTCTGAACTAAAGTTTTGATTGTCTATTTTTATTCAGAAAAAGAAAAATTGAAAAATAATTATTTTTAATATGTGGTCAAAGGATCTAAAGATGTGTGCCAAAAGTTAAAAAAAAAAATAGAGGGAGTATTTATTTTGTTTCCTTCAATAATCTTCCTCTTCGGAGAAGAATCTCTATCTTTTTAATTGGGTTTGGTTTGTTTTTCTAGATCTACATCATCTGATCTTCCGTCTGCTTTCTTCTTCGATTCAAGCGGAGTTTATTGGATTTGAGAGTTAATCGCCTATCTCGTGGTTTCGATTGTCAGATCTAAGTTTTTTTGGATTTTCATTTGTTTTTCACTTTGCTTTTATTTCAGTTTTCGTCTTACAATTTCATATTGTTTTCTCTCCTTGGTGAGAGGTTTGTTTTCGATTCTTAATTGTAATCGGGGTCTTGATTTAGTGATGAAATTTTGTATGGAATCGCAATTCTGATCGATAACTCAAACAATAGTTCCACCGAGACATGATGAAGAGGGTACCAATAATTCAACGAGAATGCATGAAGTGGGTACTTGTATTTGTATATACATTTTCTTTAAAATATTGTTTAACTGTCTTTTCATGAAAACAGTCGATTGTAATTTACAGTTTGTTCAACTCGATCATTGGTGTAGATGTCGTATGCCTTTTTATTATTAAATTAATACCTTTATTTTTTTTTTAAAATGTATTTAGAAATATGGGTGGTACATTAAAATCGATTATGGACATCATACGTAAGAATGATTTATATTTTTTATTAGCTTATAACCCAGGCAAAAGCCAAGATTAAAATATTAAATAATTGAGA
>PHNY01035275.1:7118-19173 GCA_003724115.2 Anethum foeniculum | reverse complement strand
TTTTAACTAAAACATGAAATCAATTATGTAAAATCAATTCAATTTAAATTAATGATATAATTTTTAAAATTTAAATTAAATTTAAAAGATTATACAATATAAACAAAGACCGTGCATCGCATGGGGTTTAAGCTAGTATATATTAGTAGGTGATATATTGCTAAATTTCTTGAATTGTCTTTTTTTGTTAATTAAAAGAAGAGAAATATAGAGACATGCATGGTGCTACTGCTCTCCGTTACTCTCTCTATAAATACCTCCTTACCTCAGTTCCAAAAGATCATCCCTTAAACAAAATACAAAACCTACCCACACAGATTTTTAACCTAATGGCTATTTTCTTTATGGAGTGTGAAAATATTTCAAGTACATATTGATAGGGCATAATAATTAAAACAAGAAAGTCCCATGAAACTAGTTTATTTGTAAACTTATTTAAATTCATATATAATTATTAATTAGTTAATTTAATATTTAATTTAACCTTTTCCTTTTAATATTTAAACATTAAACATAAATATAATATAAAATAAATTAATCACCTAAAAAGAATTATTATAAATACTGTGTACAAGTTATCTACGATCACTAGTGTTCTAGTCATATATTTAAACATTATATGTAGGATTGATATAATATAAACTCGACTCGGTTTTGATAAATTAAGTTCAAAAACAGATTCAGTAATCAAAAATTCAACTCGGCTCGTACTACACATCCTTAATAAAAATACGATGTTGATGCGGAATAAAAGAGGGCATGACCTGTAGTACCAATATATATCGGTATGTGATATATTGCTAAATTTCTTGAACTGTCTTTTTTTGTTGATTAAAAGAAGAGAAATACATAGACATACATGGTACTACTGTTCTACGTTACTCTCTTTATAAATATCTCATTACCTCCATTCCAAAAAATCATCTCTTCAACAAAATACAAACCTACCCACAAGCACATATTTTTAACCTAATGGCAATTTTCTCTTAGTCATGTTAAAATATTTCAAGTACATAGTGATAGGGTATAATAATTAAAACAAGTAAGTTCCACTAAACTAATTTATATGTAAACTTATTTAAATTTATATATAATTATTTATTTATTAATTATTAATTTAACATTTTCATTTTAATTTTTAAACATTAAACATAAAAAATTAAATTAATCACCTAAAAGAATTATTAAAAATATTGGGTACAGGTTATCTACGATCTCTAGTGTTCTGATCATATATTTCAACATTATATATAGGTTGATATAATATAAATTCGACTCGGTTTTGATAAATCAAGTTCAAACACAGATTGAATAATCAAAAAATCAAGTCGTCTAGTACTACACATCCCTAATAAAAACACGATGTGGATGCAGAATAAAAAAAGGCATGACCTGTGGTACCATTATATATTGGTAGGTGATATATTACTAAATTTCTTGAACTGTCTTTTTTTGTTAATTAAAAGAAGAGAAATACAGAGACATGCATGGTGCTACTACTTTACGTTACTCTCTTTATAAATACCTCCTTACCACTATTCCAAAAAATCATCGCTTCAACAAAAATACAAAACCTACACACACATAGATTTTTAACCTGATGGCTATTTTCTCTAAGATTGGTAATGCCGGAGCTGGAATAAACGGCATAACTGCAGCTAAACAGCTAGCTGAATATAACACGGTGGTTTTCGAGGCCACGGACTCTCTTGGAGGAGTGTGGAAACACTGCTCTTCTAGGTCCACTAAGCTTAAACTCCTCGTTGTTATTACGAGTTCGCGGATTTTCCTTGGACTGAAAGAGATAACACAAGTTCTCCAACTTATCAAGATATTTTGGACTACCTTTGTTTGTATGCTAACAACTTTGATGTGTTGAAGTTTATTAAGTTTAATTCGAAGGTTGTTGAGATCCGGTTTATTGGTGATCGGGAAATCACTGATTCTTGTGGTAAGATGAGAAAGTATGGACTTTTACTTTCCACCAGCAAGCCATTTTTGGAAGTTGCCGTGCAGACTAGTGAATCGAACATTCAGGAGCGACATATATATAGTTACATTTTTAAAATTTAAATTAAAATTATTTTCATTAAACATAGTATTATGTCACCCTTCTCTCGTATATATTTGATGATCTTGTTAATGTAGATATTTATGTATATGAGTGTGTACGTGTGTGTAAGTGAGAGGGGGGCGTGCATGGATGATGGAACTGAATATTCACTCAACCATCAAATACATAAAAAATTAGCAACAATATAGGCATATGTACACACATCAATCAACGTAGATCAGTGTGTGATTGTTTGTGAAGAGATAAAATATTTAATAATAATTAATAATCTTGTTTTGTTTAGTAGATGTATGCGTTTGAAATCATTGTGGTATGTACTGCTAAGTACGGGGACATACCCAAGATACCTGCATTCCCCCAAAACAAAGGGCCGAAAGTATTTAAAGGAAATGTGATGCATTCCAGTGAATACAACAAATTGGATAAAAAAAGCTTCTATAAATCTACTCAAAGACAACAAAGTCGTCGTAGTTGGCTATAAGAAATCTGCCACCGATTTGGCTGTTGAATGTGCTGAAGCAAACCAAGGTACCTACTTTTGACTATATGTGATGCATCATTGTTACTTTGTTGTCGATTTCTATGCGGAAGACTATCTTTGATTTCACAAATTTGATGTTATTGTCCATTTGATAAAATGAAGGACCAGAAGGCAAATCATGCACCTTGATTGTCCGGACCTTACATTGGACAGTGTCACACTACTCAATATGGGGATTACTATTTTACATGTTCTATTCCACAAGATTTTCTCAGTTCTTTCATAAAAGGCCTAATCAGAACCTTTTAAAGACTTTTATTTGTCACTTATCATCTCATGTGGTAATTTTACTTTCTACAATCTTAAATTATATATCCTCTTGTATTATTACTGCATCGTGTCAACTGACAATCTTAAATTATATATCCTCTTGTATTATTTCTACAATCTTTCTTTGAACAAGTACGGGATAAAACCAGATCACACTTTCGAGAAAGACAATGCATCGTGTCAACTGGCAATCTTGCCTGAAAATTTCTTCTCTGAGGCAGACAAGGGGAAGATCTTGTTCAAAAGAGCCCCGAGGTTGTGGTTTTGGGAAGGTGGTATTGAGTTTGAAGATGGCACAAGATTGGAGGCTGATGTTGTGTTACTTGCTACTGGTTTTGATAAAAGGGAAAAAGTGAAAGCTATATTGCCCGATCATTTTCGTGATTTGATGGAGTTTCCATCAGACATGATACCTTGTATAGGTATAAATGCAACACATTAAGAGCATCACTGTTTTGCATGTAAGTATATCGATTTAAAAAACTTACTCTTTAACTTGACATGTAACAGGGGTACGATCCATCGTTTCATTCCAAACATGGCTTTTGTGGGATATTTAGAGAGTCTTTTGAACTTGCACATTACAGAGATACGATGAAAATGGCTGGCTAGGCTTGTCAGGAATAACTTTAAGCTACCAAGTGTGGAGGAGATACTTGAGCAAGTACACGGAGAATAAAATTATGAAGAAGACAACTAGATTTTACAAAAGAAACTGTAAATCCACTTTTAGTATCAATCATATTGACGAAATATGTAAAGAGATGTGTTGCAAATCATGGAAAAAAGAGTACTGGCTAGCTGAAGTATTTAGCCGTTACAATAGTCAAGATTACGTGAAGCAAGAGTAAAGTAAGAATATTTATAAAAATTTAATCAATTATTTTGTTTATTAATAGCTTTGCCTGGGCAATAAATTAAAAGATCGCTATATATACATAATACTAAGTACAATAAGAAAGTACCCACATGTGGAATGGTCATTCAGAATAATGTTCTTCCTATCACAGTGTTGTGGATGAAGAGTGGATTTTGCATGCTGTCTTCATATTGCATTCGACCGAGATAGAGTTTTCATTATATGGTGGTAGCTTTGAAAAAGAGTTCATGTATAGGAAGCTATCATCTAAAGTTGGCTGAGAGTGGCAGTTTATTTTCTGTGTTGTTTATCTCCTAGTATTTTCAAATAGTAGTAGTTGAGTTCCTTGTGAGTTGCTCTTATTAATTTAGCTATACTGAGCTTGTTGCAGTTTGGGTGCCTTTTATGCAATTTCATGTGTGTAGTTGGAACTCCAACTATAAGTGGAGGTAGTTTTTAATGAATTTGGTCTTTTAAAAAAAATATGTTTTTTGGGTGAAATTACCGGAATTATTTAAGTGAGGAGAAGAATCTCATCTACAAATGGGCACAATAAGAAATATCCTTAGTTCTGAATAAAATTATCTATGTAATATTATAAACTAGTTTATCTAGTTTAAACCGGAATTATTCTTATTTATATTTGATCTGAAGTAGATTTTATTAATTTTTTTCAGGTCACAACTTACATTCTTAAATTATCAACTAACAGAAAGAAATTGATAATGCTTTAAAAAAAATAACCGACCACCCAAGTACTGACTTTGATCTGTTCCAGTCTTGTCCAGGGGTGCACGGCCATATATGCATCATTTATTTATCAAACTTAACGTATGGTCCGTGCGATTTAAATTAATGTTTCATAATATTTATATGTATTTTAATAAGGTAACAATACTCCTAAATACATTTTTAGGGGAGTTAAATTACATAACCACGTAATACATTTAATGGTAAAATTGTAAATATATGATGTCTCTAATTACATATTACATGTGTTTTGTCTTAATCTCAAGTAGAGTTAATTAATTCTAACTGTCTTAAGTAAAATTAATTAATTCTAACCGATGTTATGTTGATATGTTCTTTTACTTGTCTAGTCAAGTTACCTAACCATGTAATACATTTAAACGGTAAAATTAATTGTGTTAAAATCATGTTTAGTGTGAAAATTATGTTAAGATAAATATAATCTATATATATATATATATATATATATATAGTTATAAATTGATACTAATATTAAATGATATAATAGTAATAATTATACATAATAATGAGTTAGACTAATTAATACATATAAATTAAATTAGATGCAATTAATACATCTTTATACTTACCTGTTTTTCCAACGAATTCTACTAATAAATTATCAAATATTAATAATGAAATAACAATCATTTATTCTCTTTGTTCCTATTTACATATCCATTTTGCTTTTCTAGGAGTCAAATTGACCAATATTTGACTAAACATTACAAATTATCTATTTATTATTTGAAAAAACTAAAAGTTACGTATTAAACTAGACAGCATGCTCTTTTAAATTATATAACTTATTCTAACTTTTGCAATTATATAATACACGAAAATTTTAGTCAAAATATAGTCAATTTGACTGGTCAAAGATCAAAATGGACGTGTATTTAGGGACGGAGGAGTAAAAACAAACTGCACATCCCCCGAGGATTAAACTAGTATATTACTATAAATTAGTAGATAACCTATTTGTCAAGTTTGGTAATCATATTTTAGTTTGAAATAAAAAAAAATTAACTTTAATTTAATGACCAATCCATTTCGTATCATTCGTATAAAATCCACCTTAATATTTGACCTATTATCGATAATAGAAAGTTCATGTATAAATTTTATATGTCATTAATGTAACTTATGATATTTATGGTAAGTTCGTGAATAAAAATTTGAATTGAATTTTCAATTTTGGTAAATTTATTAGAATATCATAATATGTAAAATAAAATATCTTATGAAATTAATTTTTAAATTCATTTATATAATTGTAAAAACAAAAAATTGTTGTATTAATTGTTTATATCACAATTATATTTTTCGATCTTAAATATATATATATGTGTGTGTATGTTTGTTTCTGTTTTCATTTTAATTCTAATTTGTATTTGATTAAAAGTTTATATATATATATATATATATATATATATATATATATTATCTAGTCTATTATTAATATTATATAATGTAATTTAATGAAACAATTTTTTACGCACCTATTATATAATCTAGTAGTTGAACAATACCTGTAAATGGAGCCCCCAATTTTAAAGGTTTCGATTAATTATTTTTGGGAGGCATGAGTAATATGGAGTATCTTGATGCAATTATTGAACTAAATCAGGTTTAAGTGGGGGAGCAAAAAGGGACACTTATATAGTTATAGAAATGAGCAGTAACGAACTTTGATGTGATGAACAGGCAATGACAGCTTGTTTTATGCTATTAAAGACAGTAGAGCTAAATGCATAAGTTACAATGAAATCTTTTGGCACTTTGCAAATCTTGAACATGCAGCAACTGGGGATGGGATAGATAGATTTCCTCTGCTTTGTCCAACAATGACCTGCAAAGAACAAATACAGCACACCTTAGAATTTGACAATTATATGAAACTATTCATTTATCCATATATTAGCTGGCCATTTGGTCCCATCTTTCTATACTTGCCAAACTGAACCAACTGTGTGCTTGTATTTCTTTGGTCATGGATAGACAGGAAGACAAGGAGCAGCGAACAAACCATTTCATATTTTATTCTCGGAATTTTCTGATATACAGCAGAACAATCCAATTGACGACAAACTTACTTCACGAATGACTCTAGTAGACAGGAAGACAAAGAGCAGTAGTGAACAAACCATTTCATACTTTCTTCTCAGAATTTTCTGTATACAGAAGAACAATCCAATTTACGACAAACCAAGTTCACGAATGACTCAAACTCCATAATTTCACGGTTTGGATCGAGTAAAAGCCAAGAAGAAGCCACCTGTTCCGAAAAACAGCCTAAGCAAACCACACTTGGGACCTAAAATAACTGGCAGTGGGGTAGTAGCGGATAATTGCTCCGAGGAAAACTCACTGATTTTTAGAAAACAAACCTGTCTACTTCAATCTCATAGTATTGTTTTACGCTTTTCCAGGTCAATACATTGAAACTGCTTCACATTTTGAATCCTAAAGCTAATTCATGAAATTTAGAGAACTGTACATTTTCCATTAATATGTTACCAAATAGGAAATTTCTGAAAAATAGATGCACTAAAACGTAAGACGATCAGTAAGAAAAAAAATGAAGCAATTCCTTATGAATGAAACAATCGGCTATCTTTTTATAATTCCTATAAGAATGTTAAACAAATATCTTGTATTATACAAATGCATCTCAATTATTGGACAAGTGGAAGAATATTATACAATTCTGTAAAAGTTGTGATGGTGTACCAAAAGAAGCTAAAACTAAAGGGCCAAAAGTAAAGAGAAAAAGAATATATGAATAATCTTTAGAAACTAGCAGAACCTTCAGGCTGTGTGGTTAAAACATTCCTAAGGTTATCTCCTTGTAGTTGTCTGGTCATAATATCTACTACTATCTCCAGCTTCACTTGTATCAGATGCTCCTTCATTGAGCTGTTTATCACCGACTCTCAGAGCAGAAGGATTTACTTCTTTAAAATCGCGATGCGAACGTGAAGATTCTCCTCCTCTTCGTTCCTGCAACACAACAAATAGAGAAGCGTTAAGAGGAGCAGGAAATTTGAAGCCCTTTGACAAAGAACTAATTGGAGAACAGAAGGGTTAAGAGGGACAGGAAATTTGAAGAACTAATTTGAAAACAGAAGGGTGAAAATTTACATCACGGGATAGCAAGTCATCTGCCTCCAGCATGTGGATTACATGGCCCATTTTGGGCCTCTTTTGAGCAGCTGGATCTACACATCTAAGAGCAACCAAAAGTATACGTTTTAGTGCTTTTGAAGAAGGCATCTCAGGTAATTTAGGATCAACCACCTCCTCAGATTTCCGACTTCCTACCATCGCTTTTAACCAATCAACTAGATTCACCTATAATCATTTAGTCATTCCATATGTTAGACATCCAAATCAACTTAATAATTAAGGGTAAAACTCAAATGAACTTAATTGACGGTTTCATGCCCTAATACAATCAGCCCTTTTTTGTAATTTTTTACCTCTCCTTTTGGCCGACTGTAGTCAACTGGGTTTCTCCCTGTGATTATCTCCATGATGAGTATTCCAAAACTATAGATATCACTCTTCTCATTTAACATACCAGTGCAAGCATACTCCGGTGCAACATAGCTGCAAAAAAATACAGAGTAAACTAAGTAACTTAGTTCCAAGTGGAAACTAAACCCAAAAGATAAAAAGATAACTAACCCAAATGTTCCCATCACACGAGTTGTCACATAACTACTTTCAGATCCCAAGAGTTTGGCCAGTCCAAAATCAGACACTTTAGCATTCCATTGACGATCAAGTAGTATATTGCTAGATTTAATATCTCTATGGACAACCTTCGGTTCAAGACCCTCATGAAGATAGGCCAGCCTGCATTACCACATAATAAAAGCTATATCACATTGGAATTACTTGCAAACAGGATGATCTAGGTAAGAGAATCTGAAATACATATTTGCATAAGCTTTGTTTCCCCTAATTCCGAAACACATACCCTTTTGCAGTCCCCAAAATGATATTCATACGAATATCCCACGTCAAAGGGCTGACTTCCCCTACATCTCCATGAAGCCACTGGTCTAAATTTCCGTTGTCCACGTAGTCATATACTAGCATCCTAAAATACAAATATTACATGAAAAGTAACTAGAGAAATCTTTAGAGAAAAGTACAAACTTTACTAAATGCAAATAAATATAATTATATAAATACCTATAAGCTCCTTCGACACAGTAGCCCAGCAACCTGACAAGGTTCTTATGCCTTACACGGCCAATTACTTCCACCTCTACTTTGAATTCCCTCTCGGCTTGACCCCTAACAATTAATCATATAAACAAGTTAAAGCATATGCAGAAATGATTATAAATTATCGTAGTAAAAAATCTGCTTTTAATTCAGAAGTTATAGACAATGAAAAATGAACAGATCCAATGCTTCAAAATCCAACACAACATGACAACAGAAAAGATCGTTTAAGAAAATACCCTCAGCAGGAAAGAGAGAAACAACATTGTCCAACAATACACTTATCCATCTGCCTTAACAAAGTCCTTAATGTTCATCTCATATAATAAATCATAACTAAATATGACTATTACTATCAGCATAAGCTGCTTACAGATAGAGGTACAAGGATGCAAGTAGTTACATTTGACTAACTCAGTCAATTAAAATTGCAAACCACATTTATAACTTAACAATCATCTTAAGTTTGTGATTAGCCAACTTGTTATTTTAACCTTTTGCATAATAAAGGTCAGAATATGGACAAACTTCCTGTTAAATTAGTTCAAACACACCACTGACACCCTAGATAAATTAAAGAACCCATTTAGACAAGCACATAGTACAAATTAACCTCAAGCTAAAAAACAACTTCAAGTGCATAAATTAGGAACTACTACTTGTTCATTTCATATAATGCACACAATTTAGGAACTAACTCTCCAAAAACACCGAGATGTTAGGATGATGGCCTAATATGTATATCATGCTAAAACCCACACTTCACATTTAGAGCATTTTTTTTCAGGATTTGAACTCTTACATTGATACTATGTTAAATTACCGTTTCTCCTAAAATATAAGTAAACAACACAGATACTATGTTAAGTTACCGGTTCTAGTGAAATATGAGTTGACAACATAGCGATAACCAAGAATAAGCATGTCATTACACTACACAAATAGAAACAATTGAAGCAGCTATAACCTAATTCAAGCATTCAACACAATCAAATTCAAAAATTCAAACAAGTATGGATACCTATTGTTCAACAAATTCTTAACCGCGACTCGAGTATTATCCGTCAAAACGCCACTATAAACAATCCCATAACCACCTTCCCCAATCACATTCTCATCACTCAAACCATTAGTCGCAGCCTCCAATTCTCTCAAAGTATACCACCTCCCCCACCCTAAATGCGACACTTCCGGCAACGATCCACTCCCACCATACGACGCCGTATCATTACCACTCGTCGCTCTACTCTCTCCACTCGATTGCCGATCTGACGAAAACACCGTCACTCTGTGCTCCTGTTTTCCGATATCGATCTGGATCTCCGGCACTAATTGACGCTGATGATGATGATCCTCGTGCACGATCTCCTTCGATTCCACAGGAGTTTCCAGCTTTCCGGTCGGAGTTTTTCGCCGCCGACGTGAAGTAATACATAACGATAATAAGAATAGAATTAAGACTATAATTGCTCCGACGAATATTCCGATGACTACTCCGAGCTTCATCCCGAAGATTGATGTTTGTTTTGATAGCTCATTGTTAACCAATGAAGCATCGTATACTGTCATCTTATAAATTTCAATACATATATGTGTTTAATTGAAATTTTGTAATGGCCGGAAAAGTAAAATGGCGGTTTCCGGCGAGGGATGGTGGTTTTCCGACAAGTGGAGAAGGAGAGAGAATGAGTGAGTGATGCAATAAACTGAGTGATGTTTTGTTTAGGTTTGTATGTATAGGTGTGTTTTTGAGTGACGATATTGCCCCTGAAAAGTTTGTAATTTACGAGCATGTCCTGGAGAGACACTGTGAAATCATATGCCACTCAAATTGGTGTAAAGTTTGGACCCACTTTTAACGGCTGAATAGGCGAGACCTCAGGATGAGTGACACGTGTTAATTGGTGACAAATCGACGGTTTGAAATGTTTCTTGTAAAGATAAATGCTAGTGGGGTCCAGTTGAGGTGGGTCACGGGGAGAAATCAGTGACGGGTTATGGTTTACTTAATTAAGAGTGTTTAGTCATAATACTCGTATTATACTCCTTTGCATAATTGTGTTTTAATATATACAATAATTCGGATTTAATTACTTACTTTTATAATGTATACTTACGAAATATGCATAGAGTGTAATTTAAAAGTTTAGCAAATACACCAGTCATGATCTTTATGTAATTCAAATTTTCGAGTTTCCATCGGTCATCGAGAGAAAATAACGATATCCTATAAATTGTAATATATTTGCACCGCAAATCAACTTTAATTGCGTAATAATATACTCTCTCCGTCCTTTTGATTTGTTATCAGAAGGATTGGGCACGGAGGACAAGACAATTATTAGATAATGTAAAGAAATAGACAAGTTAGACAACTGGCTATATTATATTTCCTACTGGAGAGTGATTAAAAGTAGGATGGGGAAGTTAATCAAAACTCCCGCCCAGATTAAAATTTAGATTACAATATTTGGCTCCACTTTAGATATTTTAAGTACAATATACTTTACACTTTTTGTACTCTTACACAAAACTTGCTAAAATTACTTTATACACATGCTGGTCCTTATATACATATTGCAAAAGTTTCAGTGAAGGTCTTGAAGCAGACGACAAAAGATGACAAGTATTGCACTTCCAGATTTGAATATTACTCCTCCAGCCTCCCCCTATGTTGACACCACAACCTCCCATGTTGATACTACAAGGCAAAATAGATTAAAAAATTCAGAAAAGAAGCATATCAATCATATATTATCATTACACTACAACAACAACAAACTCAAATTTGAGTTGATCAACAAAATTTCTACAGATTATGGGGTTAGTAAAGTAACGATTGAAAAAATATGGAAAGTTGTACTTAAAGCAATCAAAGAAGGTGTACTTCCAATCGTGAAAAGAAAATACAAAGGTGGTAAGATAAGATGTGCTTTGGATTTGGAAAAGGTAAGACTAATTCCTCTTCACCTTAGAACTAATATTAGGACATTGGCATGTCAATTAAGTGCAAGTAAATCTACCGTGCATAAACTTGTTCAAAAAGGAAAAATTAGATCTTATTCAAATGCATTAAAATCATTTCTAACTCTTCCAAATAAGGAAGCAAGAGTAAGTTTGTCGTAAATAATATTGAGAATTCGACCCTCCACACAAATCCCACATATGTAGGTATGTTTCATGTTGTTCACATAGACGAGAAATGGTTTTATATAACAAGACAATCTCAAAAGTACTACCTTCTACCAAATGAACCGGATAGGTCTCGTTACAAAGAAGATATAGTATGTGTGTTCGATGGAAAAATAGGAATATTTCCTTTTAT
>PHNY01035260.1:13022-23334 GCA_003724115.2 Anethum foeniculum | reverse complement strand
CAAGTATTTGTTTTGCACTTTGATTTGAGTGATATGATTCTAAGATGTGCCAACAAGATCAGAGAAATATTTCTTCAAGAGGTAGAGAAAGATAATTTCACTTACATTGAGAGAACTGGAATTGCTGAAGAAAGAAAACCAGGCATGAAAAAAAAAAACAAGTATTAGTAAAAGTTAACAAAATTCTGATTCATCATGAAAAAATAATATAGGATACTACAACACCACATTAACAATTATTATAAAAATAGTGTTAATGCATCTAATAATCCTGAAAAAAACAAAAAAAAAAACAACATTGCACCAAATGCAAGCAGTTATATATATCAGTAGTAACCAATATTAGTAAACATTAGAAGTTACTACTATTTACTAAATTGTTACTTTGTGCTTTCCATACAATCTCCGACTGAAGTACTGGGGACCAAAGCATAAACTTCCTTACAGGGTACATATATATGTAAATATTACTGGACCTAGAATTATACACCAAGAGAATGGCTCTTAGTTAGAGATTTCGGTAGAAACCTTCACTCGTACCAATAACCTTGCAAACTAAATATATTCCATGAATCTGGAGATAAGGTTTTGGACATTTAATACAAATTCAGTAGGAAATTAAGTTTGTCATGAGTAATGAGGAGCAGGCTTAATCAAAATAAATTGCACAAAGTGAGTTATTCTCGCCAACGAGGGCTCTCACGAGCTATATAGAGAGAGAGTACTTAAGTAATCATGTGCAAAGCATCTCTTCAGCTTTCTCTCCCTTTTACTTGGGGCCAAAATCCAATTCTATCTCATCCCTTTAATACATTGTGAACCATGGTTATCTCTATTGATTATATAGTGCTTAAAGCATGCTAATAAGGTGACACCGCCATCAAGTTGGTCTAAAATTAAAATAATTCGATATCTGTAAGATCAGGTTTAATTTTTAAAAATTATGATTACTAATGCTTGTTGGAAACTGATCAATTGGTACAAGGTAAATATAATTCTGATGGATATAAAGCCATGACATACCCATTAAATTAAACAGACGAAATGGGGACAACACAAACTTTATTTTTGGAAGTGATACGAAGGCCCACTGAACAGCTCCCACCCAAGGCTCTGATGGAATTAATTTCAGTTTGACCCAAAGTTCCCCATCAATATCAAAATCTCGAATACCCACTGGCAAAACAATGGGAACTATACCAACTTTGACGGTCAGCATTAGCAACATGCGGGCACCACCAGTGTAACGTATGCCTATTTGATACCTTAATTAATCAAAATTAAAATTGTAAGATAATGATGATAAGATATAATTGCTGCTTAAAGAGGTTCAGTTGTAGAAGAAAAGAGAACAAATAAATACATAAATCAAACAGCATGCCATATATGGCGCTATAAAGCTTTCCGCGAAGACTTAAACTCTGTCGAGAACCATATTAGAAGCAAAAAGCATGCAGCTGGGTTTTCAGCGAACAATTTTGGACCTCACAATGCCAAAATTAGAGTGTTGAAAATACTCTATCAAGGAAATAATATTGGAATGGGGATTAATATAAATTACAAAGCTCTATAACCGACAGTCCGACACTACGCTTTGACAAGAACGTCTTGGGAGACTGTATTAGTGTGACAAAAATATAAAAAGTAATGGCTACGGGACAATCACTATATATGAACCAAAGAGGACCGGAGTTTCGTTCATCTCATCAGATCTTTTATCCTTTGTGTTTTTCATTCTTATGGATGCTGCTATTGGTGTCACAAACATGGTTCTTTCATTTTAAAAGGATAGCTAAAAATGTGTCTTCGCGTTCACTTCTTATAGCTCATAACAGTGTAGTAAGATGGTCTTGCTAGGATGCGAGGAAGAAACTAGACATCTCTCATAACCATTAGGAATGTCTTTCTTTTCCTCCCACACTGTAGAGACTTTGAAAGTTGTTTGTATTGTATTGGATACTTTTTAGCTCTTGTTAGTATATTTACAGTATATATATATATATATAAAAAAAAAAAAAAAAGGAAGATTAAACAAGCTTCTCAAAAGACGTTAGTATAACTTAAACAAAATACTTACTGCAGATCATTGAGACGCCTGGAAGTTCTGCGTTCAACATTCCTAACAGATAATGGCTCATCCCCTAAAGATAACTGCTTTATTTCAACCCTCTCCACATAATCAGGTTTCTCTAAATCATCAATGACTGGCTGAAGCAATCCAGTGAGCCAACTCTCAAGCCCTGGTTTATAAACCTTCCACAACTTTTCTAAAACCATGTTAACCCATTCCACTGACTCTTTCCTCTGCAAATCCTTTTCGAGAAACGAAGAGAAGCTTGTGGGAAACTGGGGCCTATTACCAGCCTTTCCGTCATCCCTTGATATGTTCCTCTTCCACGATGTCCAAAACTTATCAAAAACAACCCCAACAAAGAAAAAGAACACAAACAACCCAACAATGTTCTTATTAATCGGAGGCGACGGAATAGGATGCAGGACTCCTAATTGTGTCCTAAGTTTATCTACAATGGGATCCTCTTCAAAGCTAACAAACTTAGAAGTACTCACCGAAACAGAATCTCGAGACAAATTTCTCTCATCCAATTCATTTGACAATCTATTTTCCACAAAACTTTTAGCACCCCTAGAAGCTGAATTAGCAAAATCTAAATTACCATTTCCACCATCAGAAGAAATCATACATGCCCCAAGAACACATCTTTTTCTCTTGTGGGTCATATACAATCTCCTCTTACTAGAGAATCCATGTAATGGTGAAAATTTAAGTTTTTTTTCACATGGGCATTTTGGTGAAGCCACCCAAACTCTCTGTGAAAAATCACAGCTGCTAGAAGTTGATTGCATATTTATTTACACAATTATATACCAAAACTTACACAACCAATATCCAAATTGTAAAAAAGGGGCATCAAGATTCAACTTAAAGTTCCAATAAACAACATTAAACCATTCATTAGCACCAAAATATAACTCTATAATCTATACAAGTGATGAATATAAGCCAAGCAAGTAAAAAAGATTAAAGGGTGTCTAAGAAACAACCTGAATAGTTGAGAAAAAGACAGGTGATTCAGCTTACTTTGAATAAATGTCAAGTCTTTAATGTTCAAATCCAGGAAAATGGTGGTGGGGCGTTATAATTTGTAATAAAAATTGAGACTTTATATAAACGAAAATAATTAAATTTAAATCATTTTAATCGGTTATTTTTTGTAATAAATGATAAACTCCGTATTTTAAAAACTACAATAATCAAATTGCTGCAAACTTATAAATTTTTACATTTATTATTTGCTCACCGCTTTATATAAAAGAGAGAAATTTAGGGATTAATGTACACAAAATGGCCAACGTGGATAAATCTAATCTGCACATGGGTCCGAGTCGGCTGCCTTGGGTTGGTATAGTGTTTCTTGTTTTTTTGCTATTTAATATTTTCAAAATTTTTATTAAGTCGACAATGAGAAATTTCAGATGAATATACGCAAGTAACTTTCAAGAAGATTCTGATATGAGATATCACAAGTTTCTTTACAGCTCATAAAATATTCAATAGAAAAATTATTTAAGGTTATTAATTTTTTAATAAAATTTCAAATAAAAATCATTCATCTGAAATACGTGTAAAAAAAATAAAAGAATGAGATGTCTTAATTGTTTTTTTAAAGCGATTTGGTTGAGATTGAGAATGTGCGATGGTACAATCAAAATTTTCAAAAATGATACGGCGTAATTGACCATAAAAAAAATGCTAAAATTCCCAAAACCCGTTCTCAAAATAGTTCTCAAATAACGATAACGATGTGTCAACTAACTACTAGTCATTCCCTTATAAATACGTTTATTAATTTGAGCCCACTAATTAAAACATGTCAAATATAATTCTGAAACAAATTTGGTATCCAAGCATTGCTCTCGACGATATTAAACGCACAACCAATATCCAAAATTATGATAACTGCATGTTTAAATGAATAAGATAATCGAAGCATTCAAAGTTTCAATTGATTATAAAAGAATTACATTGCATTTTCAAATTACAGCCATTTATTTAATCAATCACCGGAGCGAATAAAAGATGCCCGGAAAAAGGAATTATTCCGATACACTCCGAGAATAGAGTGCGAAAGTCTTGGTTTTCGAAAGGTAATACACTATAGCTATGAGTGAGTGTCAAAAACTGCCACTCCCTTTGCAGGAAGCATAGCAAGATGATGAAAAATACAGGAGAGTGAACTTTGATTATCGCCAAAGAATTTGATTTCATACTATCTTTGTGCAGAGAACAGTGCTTCCAGGTAATCATCTATATACGCTAAGCATGGCCAGTGATCTGTTCTTATACGGACTAGTGTAGCAGCATCCGTGACTTCCATCTGAAAAAGGAGATGGAACCTAGGAGGAAGGAATATCAAAATAAGAAAGCAACCCATGTTCTTCTTATTGACATTAATATGACCTCCTCTGTCATCTTCATCTTCAGTGTACTTGAGATATAGAGGCCCACTTGAGGTAGGAACATCAGCAGAAGAATCTGAATCAACATCTTTCCAGAAAATGTCACTTATAATCCCCCCATCTTTCACGATGCTTACAAGGGGTCCTCCAATAATACTTACAACAAAAGGTGCCAAGTGCCGCTCCACAGCTTCAATTACAAACTGTGCAGGAACTTCAAGTAGCTTGACAGATCGGGTCCCATTGATTGCTGTAACCCCTTTGCCTCCCTTCAAAGAAAATATCTCTCGTCCAGTGCTTGCAGAAGTACCACATGCTTCCCACAGCGCACTAAACAAGGCAAAGTAATAATCAGATACTGCATGTCCCTTAACGTCCTCTGGAATAATAGCTTTAAGGAACATGTCTTCAATACCTACAGTAATACTTTGAAGCTGACCGCGAATGATCTGACCATTTTCTGTATTTGTTTCGATGGAAACATCAATCATCCCAGGTACCGGTTCTCGTGGTTCCAATTTAATCTCTAAAGAAGCTTTAAACCTATCTTCTTCTCGAGATTTATTTTCAACAGAGACAATCTCCAGAGAACCAGTTTGACCCACAGGATGAATACTTCTGGAAGGTTCACCAAGAAGGAAAGGTATGTGATATGACGGAACAGTCCCATACGGTGCTGAAGAAGAAAAAGTGAGAACAACTGCATATATCGCAGGAAGTGAATCCACTTCATTAAAACCACTAGCAGGCACATTGACACCCCATGTACGAGCAAAAGGCTCTGATTCAAATCTTAAAGTACAAGATATCCTAATTTTGAGCCCTTCCATGTGTCTATAATCCGGTATACACAAGAAGTGCTGCCTAAGTATTCCAACAATCTCTGAAACCTTGGAATCCATCACGCGTAACGGTTCCTGCGGGTGAGTTAAACCTTCCGTTTCTGGCAGATTTTGAGAATCAACTCCTGTTTGCTCAACTGGAGGTTCACTGTCTTGGATGCTTTCAATATGAGTAGGTTTGCCACTACCAAAGCTTAGAGTTGACAAAGACAAGGACCAAGACTGCTTGACCAATAACGGGAAAACTCGTTCAATATGCATGTAGGATGAAATGTTTTTAGACTTCTTAGGATCATGCAAAATTTGAGGAGACTGATCATTGAAGAATGAGCTAGCATGGGAAGATTGTGAAATACCAGGGACTTGGTCCCCAAAGTTCAAAATGTTCCTAAGCCTTTTTCCTGGTACACAGACCAGCAACCGCAGGTATATCCTATAGATTGCCATAAAAATGAAAATAGTAGTTTATTAGAGAATGTCATATGCATTTCTACACCCAATTTTTACACTCTTTTTTTTTCATGCAACCAAATCGTGAGAACAGCTTTACATCAATTTATTTATTAAAAAAAAAAAATTCTTCTGTAGAACTCTTTCTAAATTCCAACTCTGCACTAATTATAACTCTTAGTCTCAACAAATAAAAATTAATTCTCTTTTCTTTGTTAGTGGGAAAACTTGTTTAGATTTTCTGTGCAAGTGGATGTGATGAACAAGAAACTATATAGGATGCCTAGAGTAAGTTTGCTTGGACATATTAATATGATACTGCAATGGGTTCTGAAGCTTCAGAAAAACAATCCTTCTGACAGGAGCAGCAAAATCGAAGAAGAAAACCCCTAAAGAGTTTGACCCTCGTGTTTCACTAGTGCACTTCTCCATCTTTTACTCCTTAGCTTAACATAATGAAATATGTTAACATTTACTACACCATATCTTTTGCTAAATAAGTAATTATCATCTTTGTGAACACCTCAACCAATTCCTAACAAATCTTAACTAGCCAGGTACTGTATGTGAGATACAAAGTATATATTAATTACGCAATTAATCCTACCAGATTCTCCTTTTTTAAAACCTTGAGTTGGAAAAATTATATAAACAAAAGCTTTTACTAGATAAATTTTTAACTAGCTCAATTTATACTAAATCAAGTCAACTACTTATCTCTTGCAAAAGAAGGGAAAAAAAAAATTATAACATATGAACAATATACCATACAGAAATAACAAACTAAAATACAGAGATGTAACTTTTAAGAGTAAGAATAAGAAAAAAGATGAAAAGGAATTACCTGGCACTGTCACGAACCTCCAAATCAGGAAAATAAAGGCACATGAAAGCTAAGAGACGGGATAATCCAAGAAACAGTCTAGAGCTATGATGGTGTAACATCATAGTTCGACACATCCCAAGAACTTTACTCCCCTGAGACCAGGATTTCAACCCCGTGTCTGGACCATGTTTCTCAACAAGCACTATCATCAATTTGGCAAAGAGCTCTAGTATGCCACCTGGTGGAACTGTATCATTCCCAGCAATTCGGTCAAATAATGGAAAATAAGATCCCAATCCAGATTCTATCTTGAGCTTTGGAACCAAACTCTCGTCAAAAGTCTGAAGAAGACGCTCACCCAACCACTGGTGCTTATAACAGGCTAAAAACCGGTCAATGAAAGCAACTATAACTGGAACCAATCCCTGAAACTCCAATGCCATCTCCACTAGCATACTCTGCACAGGCAAAAATAGTTGCAGCCAGAAACAACAGTCAGATTCCCAACCAGAGGCCTACGCCATGAAATGATGACATCACTGAACAGTGAGGGCAATTGACATCTTAAGCATAACAAATTATTAATGAGAAACGTAACAAACACTACTTACTGTCAAATAGTATTGAAACAAATGCACAAATATTCTTGTATACTTAATGAGCAGCTGAGTACAAATTGGTTTGGGCTAAAAAGTATATTGCCCAAAGAGTTGACTATCGAAAAACTGGTATGCTCATCAAAGCAGAGGACAATAGAACTCATAGATGATCTTATCTGTATGACGAAATATGTATTCTTAGTTTTTTTTTTTCAATCTTTCAACCTTGTTCCATTTATACTGTTTCAAACAGATAAATGTCTGATTCTGATTGTTGTTTCTGTATCCTTCAGGTATCTATTAGTGGCTATATGTTACTTATCGTTAGCATCTTCCTATTTTCCAGACTCGCATCAGATTAATCTAATGTGCATGCTGCTAAGTACAGAGACACCTGGTTCATATTAGTAATCCTTTTCTGAGAAGCAGCTTAATAGGCAAAGTATTATTTATGAACCTGTAGAGTTCATAGACAATGTTAATATATTCAACCAGTATCACTTGAGCAACGCCCTTATACTTGGAATAATCCTGCATGTGCAGCCCTTAAAAAGTTGTTTGTTCCAGTTACAAACGAGTTGTCATCTTAATTAATCTGTTACTCCATCAATCCAGTTATGCAAGCTATGCCAATATAAGATTGATGCCTCTGGAAATCATACACATCAGTCCGAGCTGTTTTGTCCTTTCACCGTTATACATTCTACTATTGCCAGGATAATACTTCATTCTGATTCAGAAGACCCAACATTTTTCTTATCAGTGCAAAAATATGAAGCCAGACGCTTCTAATAGATGGCCTAAACAATTTAGTTCCACACCAGATAAGATAAGCCTTTGTCAGTTGTTACACTGATATTCTAACTACCTCAGCACTACTCAGGAATGACATATTCATCCTATCATTCTAGGTAAAAAACTGATTAAAAAATAACAATTTACTGATTCAACAATTAATAACTAAAGATAGCCGATCCATCTTAATTTACTATCAAGTGTATTAATATTCACAACGGGAAACATATTTGAGACTTTATACAAATAGCATAACCGTTTCCCCATAAACGAATTCCCTGCATACAGCTTACATAGCTTACATATTCACATATCGTAGTACTCAGCTTTAATTATATAGATAAAGAACAAACATGTAAAATGATAAAGTATCAGATGGACTGTAGCAAGTACCTGTACAGAGTGGAAGATGGTGGAGTCTTTAGGGACTTTGGTAGAAGAGTCAGTATCATAATGTGAGGAGGCACCAATCAAAAACTTATGGAAAGCACGAAAGGCAACTGCAGTTTCCGTGCTCCATGGGGGTAACCATTTGAAACTAGAAACTGATACAAGGCCATCTTTAAATAGATTCACCACATCGCTCGAGTCCAAACCAAGTTCACCTTTCATATTTATCATTGCTCTAGATCTATCAGTATCAAGTAAAATTGAGCTATAAGCAAGCAAGTCAAGCTTCAAGGATTTTAGAGCAAGTGGATCAAATACTGATGGGTAAAAGCTTAAACTCATTTTGACAACGGTTTTCTTCTTCCCAGCATCTTTATTCGATACTAACTCAATGAAACCTTGTAACCAGTGTAGCGCAAGCAACCGAAAAACCAAAGAGCGGTGAGCTTCTCTTGATATCAGCACAAGGCGACTAGCAACCTCATTTTCTTGCCCATCAAAAGCATCTAAAAATCGTGAATACATCCCTAGAAAAGCATGACATAACAAGGGATCATATGTGTAAATCAATCCTGAGAATTGCACCTTCAACAAAGAAGTTTGCAATTCCAACGCCGCTGCCAAAGTCATTATCAAAGTCATAAACTCCAACAATCCAAATGGAGTCATATACTGTGGCCATTCCAGCAAAAATGCCATTACTCTCCTAAACTCCTTATAATTTGAATCTGAAAATTCTTTACCCAACCCACCATCGTTAATTATAAACTCCGGAACACTAAAAGGTACTAAAGGCATTGAACTATTAACAATAGAAACATTTGCACCCGAAAGAACCACACCATGGATCACCTATAGTTATAAAATACCAAAAGTAAAAAAAAACCGCACTACTCATAATTTAAATATAGAATATATCACATAAAATCAAATAGATGTTGAAATGTACAGATCAAGATATTCCACTAAATCACATTCCACTTCAAAAAATAATCTTTCGAAACAATACCTGAGCAAGCAAAAGAACATAGCTTTGCGCAGCATGAGTTCTCTCACTCTGACACAAACTCCATAAATTCCCAGCAACTTGAGACAACAAACAAGGACAAGCTCTCTCTAGCTCCCTCAAACACTCACAACCCACAGCTCTTGTCTGCCTATCAACCCCATGATTAGGCCTATTAATCACACTAAACAAAAGCTCAATTAACCCCTCCAACTGTTTAACAAAAACCCCTCTTAATTTCCCATCATAACCAATCACACAACTAACAAAAACAGAAGTAACACAAATCAAGAACTGTTCTTTAAGCAAAAGGGTCACAGAAACACCATCAATTGGAGCTTGTACAATCGAAAGAAGCGAATCGAGAAGAGGGGTCAGTGCCAATGAAGAATCTTGATCTTCTTGAAAGCAAGAGTGCAAGTACTCTTCTATAAAAACAATGAGATTGAGTTTTTGAGAGAGAGAGAAATCTTTACGGGAGAGAGAGAGGAGAGAGAGGTCAAGGAGAGAGAGACCAGTGTAGTTCAAAGCAGCCCATTTCTGGAGACGTTGAGTAGAGTTGGTTTGGTAATCGTCTATTAGAGACTCCCATTCTTGCGGTGAAAGTGGTTTGAGTGAAGACATGTATGTATATTTTTGTTGTATCTATAATTGGGTTGCTGTATCTCTCAACATTTACTTGAATTTTGGTAAAGGGGTGGTGTTATTGATGTGAAGAAGAATGAAAGATGAGAGATGGAGCAGAGAATTGGGTTAAAGGGCCTCCTGATCATCCAACTGTTCACTAACTTTCAACTTTATCATCCAATTCAAAATATTTTCAGTTAGGTTACTTAACTAATAAAAATATTCAATTTCATTATTAAACATGTTAAAACTTTTACAATCATTAAGTCAACGTGTCAGGCTTTAGACGAATTTCCGT
>PHNY01035258.1:0-13345 GCA_003724115.2 Anethum foeniculum | reverse complement strand
ATAAGATTGACCGCTGCTTTGACTAATTTCGTGTAATTTGTGATTTATCGAATTAAAGAATATGTTTTGTCTTAGTTTTGTATTTAGATTTAATAGTCCGAAAAGTCGGGCTGTTACACTTTTCCAGTAGTGTTTGGCAAAAAATGAGAACTGAAGTTTATGAAGTTTATCAAGCCATTTGATCCATAAGTAGAATGTTGTCTCATTCCTCATTTCATTTCATTGTTTTTTTTATCTCAACGTAGCATTTTCTTAGTAATGTATTTCTTTACTCTTGTTTTTGAATTTCATCATTTTTATTATAACTTATGCAATGCAAAAAAAGTTTCTTTTTATTTTATTATTAAAATGAATTATAAAAAATGAATTTTGTTATATCTCAAACCTTTTAAATTTATTCTTTTCATTCGATCTTAAGTTCTAAAATTTAATTTTTTATGATTTTACAGCTCATACAAAACTCACGAAATAATATTTAATTTAGTAATAGTTTAAAAGTATTAGCTAACAAAAACTATCCCGAATTTAATTTAATGAAAATTTTAAGATATATAATTTCTTCATTTAAAATATCAAATGATAATGAGTTATCTTTTGATTTTTATTTTATTTTAATTTAGGTCCAAAATAGGGGTTAATAAGTTAGAGGGGGTTGAATAACTTATTATCTTTTAAAATTTGGAGTTTGGCGTTTTAAAATTTCCTTTACCGTTTAAAAGTTGTTACTTGTAAACAAGTAAATCGAGTGCGGAAAAATAAAACGGTATAGAAATAGAGTACGAAACAGTTGATTTAATAATTTAACTTATAAATTATAACTAGCTTATAACTCGTGCGATGCACGATTTCCTATAATATTACATTTTTAATTTTATTTTAAACTGAAATAAAATAAAATTACATGTATTATTTTGAAAAAATTGCAAATTTGTTATTTAAAATTTTATCTTTTTGAATTTTATATTAATGTATTTAATTATTATATTAAAATTTTGAAATTTTTTTAATAAAAAAATTTTAACTTATAAGTTATGATTTACCAAACATTTCAACAACTTATAACTAATTTATAAGTAATTTTATCCAAACACCTAAATAACTTATAAGTTACCATATTCATATCACTTATATGACACTTTTGAACTTTAAGTCATAAGTTACATTTTTTAAGAAACCCCAAACGAGACCTTCATTTGGTTTGAAATCATTCTCATTTGTTAGTTTTCTAGTTAGATGTTATCTAGCTTCAACTTGTTCATCTGGTTCCTTGTCCATTCGCAAATTAGTTAATTATTTTACGAATGATTAAAATTCTAAATGAATAATTAATGTGAATGCTGAAGGAATGAATGATGACTAGCATTTTAACCGTGCTACACACTGAACCACAGACCCACAATTATCAATAATCTTTACAATTAAATAATATTGAAAGAGAATAAGGATTCTAAGGTTAATCTCAGTATTTTTCTTAAAATTATGAGAAAAATATGTAAAAATTTTAATCTTGATATATATATATAGGAAATTTTCTTGAATTCTATCTCGAGATTTTTAAAATCATATTAAAATATAAAATATTATTAAAATTAAAGAATTTACAGAAAGCAATATATTTTTAACAATATATTTTTCAAAAAAAGGGTGTCCCCATTTTCATTTCGTTATTACACTTTCTTCATCTTTTTTCAACAACACGATCTCCTACATTTCTCTCCTTCTTCATCCTCCATCTTGTCGTTATTATCCTTTACTGTCATTATCATCCTTCATCATTACAAAAACTTGCAATTAGTTGATTTTGTTATTTCTAAAATTGTAACTCTTTGCTAATCTGTTTGCTTTTTGGTTGATTTAATCATGAAGTTGCTTTTTGGTTGATTTAATTTATGTGTTTTATGGATATCTACTGTTTGACATAATGTCACGAAGAAAATATAAATTTATTTTTGTTGATTCTGATTGTTTAGATATTCAATTAAAATTGATTTGGTTTGTAACATATGCGACCACAACCAACTCAAAAAAAAGAGAGCAACAAATGCAACTGAATAAACCCCAAATCAACATTCTAAAAAATAAAAATAAAGTTACATTTTGAGGTGCAAAGTTGCAGATCGTATTTTTCAAAGCAAAACTTTAAAAAACGTATTTTTGTAATTAAATTTTACTATATTTTTGGAAAAAAGATGTATAAGAAATGTATATTTTTTTAAACCCCCACAAAATTACTCATTTCTTCTTTGTATAAATTGCATAATGTTATCTTTATTACTTAAAGTTAGATTAGGAATTTATATTTATCGAATAGATTACTTATTATTACCATTTCTTAAATAAATTGTGTAATATTTGCATATCTATTATATAGATAATCGATAAAAAAAATTGAATAACACACTTTTGAAAGTAAGCTCAATCACTCATTTTTTATATTACTCTTAAGTTATATCACTAATTTTAGATTTTACATATTTATATAATATACATATACTTCTTTTCATCTTTACTATCGATCTTCATCTTTTTTTGACCAAGTCGTGAAATTTTTTTTGATTGTTATCCATTTTCATATCTATTATGTTATATCGATCTATTTTTCATCAATGCATGCTTCTTTGATAAATTTTATTGTTTTTTCCAAGTTGTATTTTCCTTCTTTATTTTCAATTCCACTCGCATGATTTATTTTAAATTTTTATCGAGTCTTGTGATTTTCATGTTGATTCCGGCTTGTATTTGGTTATCTATGTATAGTGATGTCTGTAGATATTGATGTTAGTGGTGATCATGATTGTGGAGATGTGTTAATAGGTGGTAAAAAATGAAAATGCAGGTGTTGTGGTAAGTCGATTCTGGTGATTCAATATGTACTTGGTGATCCTGATCGGATATGACATGTATTTAGGAAAATCAATTTATTCTATCCTATAATAAGAGTAAAACAGATATTATCCAAAACTTTGATGCTTGACGACCAATAATAAATACTGCTAAATCTTGAAATAAATAGATAATAGTCGTTGGATAAAAAAAAAGAAATATTTTATATTTTCATGATTTCTACCAAAAAAAATTAGGCGTCCCAAACAGAACAGAATACTAAATGCGAAATTCGTAACTGCCCATTCTCTTCAATTTTTGGATAATTTTAATTAGATAGTACTTTTTAAACCATTACTAAATTAAAGATTATTTCGTGAGTTTTGTATGGCTGCAAAATCACCAAAATCTGATTTCTAGAACCCAAAATAGAACTGAAATAAATTCAAATGAAACCTGATAAATAATCTTTTATGCTAGAAAAATTTATTCTATTTATTTGTTTTAATTCCAATTTGGTTATTTCTTTAACTATTTTAAATGAACATTAGATCTTAAAATAAATAGATGATAGCTATTTGATATGAAATAAAGGAATATTTATATTTCATGATTTAAACAAAAAAATAAGTAGGCATCCTAAATATTATTGTATACTTAATGCAAAATTCGTATATGTCTTTTCTTTTCTGTTTTTGGATAATTTTAGTTGGATAACATTTTTAAACCATCCCCCATTTTAAAGATTATTTTTTGAGGTTCGCGTGGGCTGTAAAATGGTCAAAACTTGATATGTGAAACTCATGATATTGCTGAAATAAAATCAAACGAAACCCAACTAATCAAATTGTAAGATTAAATATTTGTATACTCGTAACTATTTTAAATATACATATTTGTATTTTTTGACATATAAAATATATAATATATGAATATGTTAAATCAAGTAATTACTATTATTAACTAACTGTGTTTAGTACAGGGGAATGAGATTGGTAAATGTTAGATATTGTTGATGCTACAAGAGTTTAGCTATGAAGATCATCAGAGTTTATCATCCATCAGAGTCTGACAGGAGCAAGACGTAATCAGTGTTTACTCGATCAGAGTTCACCATCATAACTTATCTGTCAGAGTCTGATATGCTGCAAATCAGGAGATGATTGGTAATGTTTTAAAAGATAATAGAAATGCAGATATGTCGGTTCCAGAAAATTAGCAGATGCACCTATCATATTATAAAATACAGTATAGTTCAATCATTCATGTAAATCAAATCCTATTAATTGATAGTGTAAATGTGTGACATATATAAATACAGTTTAGGTTTACACTAAAGTGTTGTGTAACATTATTATTTTTCGTGTAACCTAGCAGCTCCCAAGGATATATGTTTAATATTTTGTAATCAATTTTAATATATCAAAAAAACTGTTCTTCATATTTTGTGTCGTATTTCGATTTGATTGTCAAAACTATATTCAAGCCACATTTTACAGTATATCCCGGGCCTAATAGTAGATAATGAAATCTTGAAATATAATGTGATTGGTCTAAAATTTACGTGTGATCTCTTATTGCTTTAAAATAAATTTATTTAAACTATCTCTAAATTAAATTTTATTTTGTGAGCTTTGTGTCTATTGTAAATTTGTCAAATATGATTTTTAGAATTTAAGATATAGCGGAAATAAAATAAAACGAAACTCGATAATTTTTTCCTGCTAAACAGATTTATTCTTTTTATTTCTGTAAGTATTTGAAGGCACCTTTTGATCTTCAATTAAATAGATGAATAAATGTTTAATTTAAACTAAAGGAATATCTATATTTTCATGATTTAAACCAATAATAGCAGGTATTCTAAATATAATTAAAAATTTAATGTAAAATTTGTAACTGTATTTTTGTTTCAGTTTCTGGATAACTTTAGTTAGGGAATACTTTTTAAACTATCCATAAATCAAAAATTATTTCGTCAGTTTTGCTTTGGCTATAAATTCGTGAAATTTTGATTCCTATAACCGAAGATATAGCCGAAATAAAATCAAATGAAACCCGAATAATCAAAGTTCGAGAAGAAATATTTGTATACTCGTAACTGATTTTAAGAAAACATATATTTACAATTTGACATATAAAATATGTAATATATGAATATTTTAAATCAAGTGTCTATTGTATTTAAATTAAAATGATTAACTAACCTTGGTTAGTGCAGAATGATGAAAATTATAAATAAGGAAATTTTTTAATATAAGGCGATTGGTCTAAAGAGTGCTATTTTATTCGTCTAAAATAATTTAATACTTTATGTAAAATTGGAATTTGTCTTTTCTCTTCGATTTCAAAATAATTCTAGCTGTATGCTACTTTTTAAAATATATAAGCATCTTTTGGAATATAAAATATATAAGTGTCTTTTGACATATAAAAATATGTTATATATGAATATGTTAAATTAAATAATTACGATATTTAAATTAGAATTATTAACTCACTACGGTTAGTATAATTGAATGACAATGGTAAATAAAGAAAATTTTAATATAATGTGATTGGTCTAAAATTTAGAATTTCTCTTTTAATGGTCTAAAATAATTTAATTTTCTTATTGGTTAATCGCTGATTATTTTTAGTCATGTAAATACATGACATAAATTGAACGAATCATATTTGTTAGGATGGGCTATGTTAAATTGGTATAAGAAATAATTAATTGTGAAATAACTTCCTTATTCGTTAATTACATCAGAAGATATATATTCTATTTAACTATATTAATTAAGGATTATAAAATTGGAATCTTTTAATCATGTTGTTTTAGAATTGTAAAATTGGTAACGGTTTTTTGTAGCGTTGTTAAAAAATAAATACTCTTTTATGATTGGTTGTAATATAATTCATAATTTTTAATTGATGATTACATTAAATCAAGTAACTTTTATATTTAAATTAAAATTATTAACTAACTACGGTTGCTATTGTTGGATGAAAATTGTAAATAAGGAAATTTTTTAATACAATACCATTGGTCTAAATTTTAGGACTCGTTTCTAATTGGTAAAAACTAATGTAAAATTCTCTGATTGGTTAACTATATAACTGGGTAAACTCAGGTATTATAAGGAAGGATTATTATTTCGTGATTTCGCAGGGTTGTAAAATCGTCACAATCTGATTTCTAGAACTCAAAATAAAATCAAAATTAAATCAAACGAATCCCAACAAAAATATTTTGCTAAGCAAATTTATTCTTTTTATTTGTTTCAACGCCAATTTGATTAATTTTTCATCAACTCTTTCAAAGGGCCTTTAGATCTTGAAATTAATAGATGATAGTTGTTCAATATAAACATATTTTTTTGTCAGAGATCTAAAATAGAATTCTATATTTTCATAATTTAAATAAAAAATAAGTAGCCGTTCTAAATGTAATTGAATACTTAATGCAAAATTTATACCTGTCTTTTATCTCTTAGTTTTTGAATAACTTTGTTTGGTTAATAATTTTTAAACAGTTATTTAATTAAAGATAATTTTGTGAGCTTCGCGTGGGTTTCAAATTCATCAAAATCTGATTTTTAGAACTCAATATAGAAATTAAACATAACCAGATAATTTTTTTAATTAAAATATTTAAGTACTTCTTGACATACAAAAATATCTAATATATAAATATGTTAAATTAAATAACAACTATATTTAAATTAGAGTTGTTAACTAATTATAGTAAGTATAATTGAATGACAATGGTAAATAAGAAAAATTTTAATATAATGTGATTTGTCTAAAATTTAGAAGTTCTATTTTATTGGTCTAAAATAATTCAAAATTTTCTGATTGGTTAACTGTATACATGTTTAAACTCAGATATTATAAGAAGAAAGGATACGTATGGAAAAGGAGAGATGAAATAAAATCAAACATAATTTTCTTAATTAAAATATATAAGTATCTTTTGGCTTATAAAAATATGTAAAATATGAATATGTTAAATTAAATAATTACGATATTTAAATTAGTATTATTAACTCACTACAGTTAGTATAATTGGATGACAATGGTAAAAAAAATAGAAATTTTAATATAATGTGACTGGTCTAAAATTTAGAATTTATCTTTTACTGGTCTAAAATAATTCAATTTACTGATTGGTTAACTGAATCACCGCTGATTATTTTTCGTCATGAATACATTTCATAAATTAAACGAATCATATTTGTTAGGATGGGCTATGTTAAATTTGATATAAGGAATAATTATTTGTGAAATAACTTCCTTATTCGTTAATTACATTATAAGATATATATATATAAATATTCTATTTAACTATATTAGTTAAGGATTATAAAAGTGGAATCTTTTTTTTTTGAAATAAAAAGTATTCTATTAAATCAAAGAAGCATCATACAATAAATTCTCCAACACTAAAAGTGGAGGAGAAGAAAAATCTGCAAAGCAATTGACCTTACAAGGCACCCTAGCTAACATATGGGCGACTTTGTTGGCTCGCTTACGAACAAAAGTGATAGAAATATCCGGTCTAACTTTGAGTAACTCACGACACTCAACTAACATAAAAACGGTTTCCAGTAAATTCTGAGAGTCTTCCTGCAATGCTTTCACAGTGAGCATAGAGTCCGATTCAATGGTCACATCCCTCATCCCTACCTCAACAATCCACCTAACAACTTGTAGAACTCCCCATGTTTCCGCTTCATACACTGAGACCTCCCTTCTTGTCTACCTGTTCTCGCCTTACAGAAATTTCCGAGATGATCTAGAGCAATCATTCCAAACAACTGAAGCATGGACATTTACCTTAAGCCTACCCACCTCTGGATCTGTCCAAGTATTTCCACTACTTAGTGTTGTCTGTCCACCACTAATGATCGTCTTAGGTTTAAGACGCTAAGCCTCTTCCACAGGTGAATCTGATTTGCACTCTGCTGCATCGCCATGACTGGTGTTATTACTTTGTTTTCCCATACTTTCAGGTTCCTTGCTGACCACATGCCCCAAAGCACTGTCGCTATCTGCACCAATTTATCCTTTCCTTCTACTGCCATTCTCTACAGCACCCATTCTGGACATGACTCCACATTCGACACATCCCATTCCAGATTCATAGCATGCCAGCAACCCTTAGCATAACGACAATCTAGAAACACATGCAACAAATGCTCCAGATTGTGATCACACATAGGACAAATAATTGTAGTTGGGACTCCTTTACCTTTTAAAAGATTACGGACTGGCACGTTATTCCTGCATAGCCTCCAAAGAAATATTCTTACTTTATGAAGGACGTCCAATTTCCATAACTTACCCCAACCAGGGTGTTCCTGAATAGCACTACCATCTCCAGAATTCACAAGCCAATATCTGTACCCCGATTTAACCGTATATTTCCCATCCAACGACTGTGTCCAAGCTATATGATCTGTGATCCGGTTATGTGGTATAGGTGTAGCCAAAATCATTTTGGCGTCACAACTCGAAAAAGAGCTGCTTACCTTTTCGACATCCCACTTCTTCACACCAGGAATGAACAGCTCACAAACATTCATTTCCGTTGGCATATTTCCACTCACACTATTAACCATGAAATGCTCCTTACTCCTCACCCATGGATCGTGAAACACTCTAATCTGTTCTCCATCCCCAAGAATCCATTTAAAACCTTTCTTCAGTGCCTCTTTTGCTTGCCATAAGTCTGACCATATATAAATTACTCCTCCCCCTCGAGTTGCTTCGAGTACACTGGTATTCTCATAGTATCGAGCCTTGAAGACTCTAGCAACTAGAGAATTTGGATTGTTTATTAAATTCCAAACCTGTTTCCCTAAGAGGGCTAAATTAAATCCATGTAAGTCCCTGAAGCCTAACCCTCCCAGCTTCTTCGACATACTAAGTTTAGACCAAGCTAGCCACTTAATACCTTTCCTACTACTCTCCTTCGAACCCCACCAAAAACTATTCATCATTATCTTCAGTTCCTTACACAAAGATTTCGATAATAGGAAATAAGACATTGCATAAGACGGGACTGCCTGAGCTATATTACGGAGTAATAGGCATTTAGCGCTCCAGCCTTGAATTTTTGACCACATACGATCCTTGAGAAATTGGAATACCTTCTTCCTCGCCTTCCCTACAAGTGATGGCAGCCCCAGATATTTTCCTTCACTCAAATTGTTATGAACTCCCAGCAAGTCCTTGATTTCCTGTTGTTTATCCACCCTTATATTAGAGCTAAACATGATGCCTGACTTCTGAAAGTTTATGGCCTGCCCTGACTGCAATTCATACCTTCTCAAAATTGATTTAATCTCCTCAGCCTCTTCTACAGTTGCTTTAAAAAATAAGAAACTATCGTTTGCGAACAACAAATGTGTCACTGCTGGGGCTTGAGCATGTACTTGACATACTGTGATCTTACTTTGAACCACTGAATTATTTATCGCTCTGGATAGTCCTTCGACACACAAAAGAAACATGTAAGGTGACAATGGGTCACCTTGCCTTAACCCTCTTTCAGGATATATCGGACCTATTTGAGCTCCACTCAAATTCATAGAATAAACAACCGTAGAGACACACATCATCACCCAAGCAATCCATTTTTCAGAAAAACCTAATTGTTCCATTTGATGTTTCAAAAAACTCCATTTCACTATGTCGTATGCCTTGCTAACATCGAGTTTTAGAGCCATTTCTCTTTCCATACCCTTTCTTCTTTATTTCATAAAATGTAGCATTTCGAAGGCCACTAAAACATTATCAAAGATGCTCCTATTTGGCACAAAAGCTGACTGATTTTCTGATATAAGACTTGGGAGTAAAACCTTCAAATGATTCAATAGGACTTTGGCAATAATTTTGTATAACACATTGCATAGTGCTATTGGACGTAAATCCTTCATAGTATCAGCCTCAGGTTTATTTGGAATCAGAACTATTGACGTATCATTTAAGTTTGCTGGAAGCCATACATCATCCAACCATTTTTTGCAGCTAAGAAACACTTCTTTACCCATCAAATTCCAAAAGCTTTGGTAGAACGCCGGGTTTAAACCGTCTGGACCTGCACATTTATCTGGGTGCATCTGTTTTATAGCTGTTGTGAATTCCTCATACGTAAACTCCTCTGTCAACTTCTCGTTCTGCTCTTCTGTGATTAAAGACTCATACATGTCCAGCTGATCTTCGTGATCACTCTCCTCGTTCTTGAAAAGTTTTTCAAAATACTCTGCAGCCACTCTGCACATTCCTTTATAATCAGATACTACTTCTCCATTGTCTGTTCTTAGCTGAGTAAGTCGATTACTTTTCTTCCTTGTCGTTGCAAACGTATGGAAATACTTGGTGTTGGAATCACAATACACCAGCCAAAATGATTTCGCTCTTTGACGCCAATACGTCTCTTCATGAACCAACAGTTCTTCTAGCTTGCTCTTTTCCTCAAAGTAAAATTTAGTTTCCTCCGGAGTTGCACAATTTACATAGCAGATAAGCATTTCCTTTTGTTTATTTATTTTCTCCCTAAACTTGTTGAAAAATCTGCTACCCCATTTCTCCATAAACGATGACAACTCTAGCAGCTTAGGCAAGAAACTGATAGGATCCAAACTTCTCCAATGATTCGATACTTCTGCATGAAATGAGCTCTCCTTTAGCCAGGTATTCTCGATCCGAAAACGAAACTTTTTCCTCGTGTGTCCCGTACTATAAGGTCCACACTAATCGGATCATGATCAGAGTAAAATGTATGATGCACTGTTAATTTGCAGAGAGGGAACAATTGCCACCATAAGGCTGTTGCAAAAGCTCGATCAATACGCTCACGAACCCAATCTTGCGATCCTCGACTTTTCTCCCATGTGAAGCTTCCCCCTATCAACTTCAGCTCAATTAACTCACAATCTGCAATAGCTTGTTTAAAACCATCCAACAATGCCTGAGGGTGCTTATGACTACCTTTTTTATCCTTCTCACTAATCATATCATTATAATCACCTATTAAACACCATGGGAGATGAGATTTAGCTGCCAACTGTTTAATAAACTCCCACGTGTCCTTCCTTCTGTTCCTTTCTGGAAAGCCATAAAACCCAATCAATCTCCACACTGGATTCTTATTATTATCTAAAATATGTACATCAATATGATTACTATCTGAGTCAATAATTCTGCACTGCACTCTTCGATTCCACGTAACCACTAGACCACCACTTCGTCCACTTCTGTTAACGACCCAATGATTGTCAAAACCAAGCTTTACCATAAGCCTAAGTACTCTATCATCATCACATAAAGTTTCTATAAGGAAAATAAGATCAGGATTTCTAGATTTCACCAAATCTCCCAAAGCACAAACAGCACGAGGATTTCCCAGACCTCGGCAGTTCCAACTTAAGAAATTCATGGCTGATGGCTAGCTTGCATCGCAAGCGTAGCCAATTCATTGTTGCAAGATGTTGAACAATCTTTATGAGAAAGCTCAACGTCTATGTTGCTGGTGTCATGGTTATCGGGTACCTCTTTAACTAAACCCCCTGCTATGTCCATAACTTCATAAAAATTTAGGCCTCCCCTAATTCTTTTCCTATCCAAGACATGAAGCCCAATTAACTCGTCTCTTTCAAGCCCAATCTCATTTGAAAAATCTTTCCCGCCCTGGAAATCTGCGATATCATTTGCAGCTTTTAATGGATAAAGATCTGATCCACTTATTCGTAGCTATTGGCGGGAATCACTCCTCCCGTTATGCGGAACAGTTTGATTTTCAAAATTTCCTTCTCATAATTTCCTGTTGTTACTGCTTCGTCCCAATCTCTCCTCTTACTGCAGGTCACCATCTTCTCTCAACTATTTACTTTTCATCACACCTGCAACTCGACGAGGTGGTGCCCTCAACTACGCTCCTTACTCGTGGTTTACTTCTTCCTTGCCTCGATTCAGAAACTTTCTGCAGTATCTCTTCGTATGGGACATTATGCCACATGTAAAACAAAAATCTCCAAGACGTTCATACTTGCATGAAACTAAAACCTCAGAACCATTTCGTTTAGTTATTTTCTTTCTACGTTTCAGTGGTTTACGTACATCAAGCTTAAATCTTATTCTCATATACTCCTTCCAACCACTAGTATTGTTTTTTAAGATCATACTCAATAAACTCTCCAAAAAAATCACCTAGCTGCCTCCCAACAATCTCTGACATTAGAAGGTAAATCATGAATCTGTATCCACATGTTAATATGCCATAATGGGACATTGACGGGCTCTATCTCCTTTGGGATTTCTGCCAAAACTAACATAGCACTATCAAAGGACCATGGCCCTCCTTTCAACACCCAGTTTAAATCCTCTTTATGAAAAAACTGAAACAGAAAGATACCTTGCTCAATCTCTTTTATGTTTATCCCTATGTCAGGTCGTCAAACATCTGCCATGTTTGTTTTCATCGCCCGTACATTGATGTTTCTTTCCGTCAAAAACCGTCCTACCACGCACAATTCATACTTGTTAGTTTCCTCCTCTGTTTCACCTTCGACCACGAACACTGCATTCTCTTCTTCCTCTATATCCAAACCAGCCAACTGATCACTTAATCATTATATCTAGCCATACTTGAAATGACTCACACGATTCAGATTCACAGGGATGAATATGAACGGAGAGAAAAACAAAGAACTCTCATATCATACGGAAAGAAAAAAAATCTTGCAGGAATTAGCTGATTATGCTTCACTTTAGGTTGTTAAAAGTGGAATATTTTAATCATATTACCTTAGAATTGTAAAATTGGTAACACTTTTTTGTAGTGTAGTTAAAAAATAAATACTCTTTTCTGATTAGTTGTAAAATAATTCATAATTTTTAATTGATGAATATATTAAATCAAGTAACTTCTATTTTTAAATTAAAATTATTAATTAAATACGGTTACTATAGTTGGATGATAATGATAAATAAGGAAATTTTTTTAATACAATACTACTGGTGATAATTTTTTTAATTAAAATATTTAAGTACTTCTTGGCATATAAAAATATGTAATATATGAATATGTTAAATAAAATAATAACTATATTTAAATTAGAGTTGTTAAATAATTATAGTTAGTATAATTGGACGACAATGGTAAATAAGGAAAATTTTAATATAATGTTATTGGTCTAAAATGTAGAAGTTTCTTTTATTGGTCTAAAATAATTCAAAATTTTTCTAGATTGGTTAACTGCATTCATGGTTTGACTCCGATATTATAAGAAGGAATGATATGTATGGAAATATTTGTAATCTAATTGGTTTATTTTTTAGGCATGTTCTCCAATCGGTTAAAACTGAATGGAAAAATACGTGATTGGTTAACTCAATGGGGTTAATAAAAGAAGTTTTAATTTTGTTATAATTGGTCAGAATTTAATTCTTGAATTCTGATTGGTTTTAAAATAATTCTTAATGTTTGATTGGTTAACTGCACAACTGGTTAGACTCAAGTATTATAATA